>JABWTJ010000604.1:266255-443564 GCA_016801875.1 Solanum sitiens
TCATTTCGATATAAAGCAGTTTAAAACAAGTGCAATATAAAGAAAAACTGTTTAAAAACATTATGTCAACTGATAATCATAATATCATAAAATACATACCATGATCCCTCTCAAAGTCTACTTGTGCAATGCATGAATGAAGTCCCATACCCCCATTCATACTAAGCATGACCCCTTGAGGAACCATACAATTCCTACTGTGGGAGTTTCTCTAACCGACAACCACCAGTGTGAGCCTAAGTGGTGACACAACGTCGTGCCCACGCTTCCAGAACTGTCCTATACTTTGCTGTCATATAGAACACTTAACTTAGTGGATCCACTACCTTAGCTTATGTGATCATCTAAAAAGTATGACCCATTAATACTCATGATGACTACATGGTTTTGGGGACTTGAGTTATTATAAACTCGCATCCCCATATGGGTGCTCAATACTACTCCCAAAAATATACTTAGCTCATATGTTTTTAAAACAACTTCTTTCTTTAGTTTGAGATAATTACTCAAAACTACCCTCTTAAAGAGGTAACTGCTCTTGAAAACTCTTTCATGAAACATATCAAAATCATATTTAAATATGATCATTGATGACTCGAGAAGTCATACTACATAAACATTGATGGTATATCTAGATACCATACTGCTTAAACATTGATGACATACTCGATTGTCATACTAATAATGTTTTAGAAACTCTTTCTCAAAATCATCTTCTTAAAAGAGATAGTACTGAAACTGCTCAAAACTCTTTTAGAAATCTCAGTTTCTTCTCATCTTAAATGTAAACATTTACTCTTGGGAGTACTTAGTTCCCACATATCATTTTTAAAAAAATGAGCTTTACTTTTATTCTTTAATCAACTTTAATAAGTTTTAAAACAAAGTTAAAATATTTGTAAAAGACTTCTTAAATATGGTTCATGTCGAATTATGGACGTGAATGACTCAATGCAAGATTTACAATAATCATAGATATAACTCAATACTCCAGACATAGAACATGAAAATAAAATTCCTCTCAAAGGTACTCAACTGATGGAGTTCATGCCGAAGTTATGGACATGAACGACTCAAATCTAAGGTCTACATAAATACATGGAACTAATGAGTACAACTCTTCTCATTCTCTCACTTACTTCCTCCAATCGTAGCTCAAATCAATAGTTGATCTCAAAAGATTCATAATTGAACTCAAAAGCTTTCTTGAACTATACTCTTAACTCTCTCATGAATGTGAATTATGAGTTCAAGAGTTATGGTTCATGATATGAAGATCTCAATAACAATATAGAAATCCGATAATTAGGAATAGAACTTTTAAAAGAAACATGAACTCAAGAACTCAAAATCAAGTAATCTGAACAATACCCAAATCTAGGGGTAGAATCCTAGATTATTCTTTTACTGATCTAAAAGTAAAAGTAGGGCGTGAGGACACACTAGTTCAACACTATGATAGACTTAAATACCTAGAAGAACAAGTTTCTTGAAGAATCCTTAAGAACCTTGAAGAAGAACTTGATTAAAAGCCTTGAAACCCTAGCTTGAAGGTAAACAATCAAGAAAACCTTTCTTGAGATTCTTGAATTAGTTTCTTGAAATCTCTATGACCAAGGATTTTTATTTTCATTAGTGAACATGAAAATCTGATTGTTTTTAGCCTTTTATTAGTCAAGAAATTCGTTTAGGGTTTTTTTGGAGGTAAAAACAAAAACAACCTTTTTAAATATTTTTCCGCCGGCTAATTCGTAACAACATTGTACATGTTACTAAAATAGTCATAAATTTTTACTAAGAAATTGGATTGATGTGAAATTGGTAGCGTTGGAAAGTAGATTCAATTAGATTTAATTGGATAGGTTATGGCTCACGTAAATCTTAATATTCTAAGAGATATAGTCGAACTCATAAAAAACTTAAATCCTTAAATTTCAAGAATGAAATTACGCTGAATAAATTATGATTGGCGTGTGGGTGAAAGACCCAACACTATGGAATCTTGCATACCTATTAGGGATTAAACCCATAGCGAAAATCTGAAACTAAACTCAAGATTGTTGACGAACACCTTCATCCTTTCCTCTTTTCTCTTCTTTTCTTTTCTTGAACTCTCAACTAAAACCCTTGGTGTATATTAGGATTATAAAACTGAACCTAATAGGATTGTACCCCTAAAATATTACTAAAAACGAATTAAATCTGGTTGGGTAAGGAAAAGACCAAAATACACCTCCCTAAATTCGGCCAACTTTACTTAACTGGACAACCTAACTTCAAAAGGTCATATCTCACTCATCCGAACTCGAACTTTGCAAACTTGGAAACGTTGGAAAGGTAATTCAAATATATTCCTATGGTATCTTGTAGAACACCTAAATCATCCTGTGCTAGGAGTTATGGTCGTTTCAAGTTGAGCCAAAATCATACTTAACTTAACTCTCCAAATTTTAGATTTTGCTATTTCAATTTTAGTTCTTTTGGAACTCTTGGTGCTAAATCTAGTTAACTGACCTTAATACTTAAGAAACTTTTAATTCCTTGGTAAAATCTTGCTCACTAAAATGAATGGTTCGAGTCTTATTTCATAAATTTTTCGGGGTTTTACCTTATCTCCCCCTTGGGATCATTCGTCCTTGAATGATGGCTGGACCAGCTATAGAATGGGTCACTCTTACTAAGGTCTGCTTCTAATGGTATGATCTTTCTACATTCAAGCTTAACCCAAATATTTAAGTTCGACTTCTATACCACTCTATACGAAATCTCATCCCAAGACTATTACTCCTTACCACCACATTAAATCAACCTCGTGCTCATATCAAGAATTACCTAGTGTTTAATAACATCACATTCAAGCTTAGTACTCTACCAACTCCATTAATAAAGAACCTCTAAAAAGATATCCCCAAACTCTTTGGAACTCATCACTATCTCAATCTCAACATTTGACTTGCTTTCTCATCTTATCTTCTCCCTCTTAGGTCTAAAGCTAACACTTGAAAGTTATGGCCTATTCCACATCTCTAATGTAACGACCAGAGAGCACCCCCTAGAAGTTACTGACGTCTTCGACCTCACGGAGGTCTTGGACAAGCCTCTTAGCTATCATTCATTACATAAGTATGAAATGTAGTGTGAAATTAAAACTTTTCACAATGATATTAATAAGAAAATTCTTTTATAAAAGCTAAGAACAAGTCTCATCGTCACAAGCCAACTTAAAGACACATCATAATATTTTAGGGTCATGACCCTTTACATTGAAAGAAAACATACAAAGTCTTGTACAAGTCTTAAAAGAAGAAACTAAAAGAAACATAGACTATGTCATAGAATATATAAGGACGTACCAATCTAGAGAGATTCAACTTCCCAAGCTTTGCCTTCTAAGAATCTTCACTTGCCTTCAACCTATACTTTGGAATATACAAAAGTATGGAGTTAGTACGAACATTGTACTAAGTATGACATTATTCAAAAACATGCAAAAGAGGACAATTTAATTTAAATAAGTCTTTCATTCTATTTTAGTAAAACCTCCATGAATAAAGTCATAAAACATCATATAAATCCTCATTTATCACATAAGGTAAAATTTCCATGATTCCAATATAAAGTCATACTTTACAGTAAACTTATATATCTTAAAGACTCCTTCCTATCCCAAGTTATCCTAAGACTCACATAGGTAAGACATGAAGAGATTGCCCATACAACCTCTTCAATACACACCTAAGTGATCCTTAAGACTACCAAAGATAAGCATACTTCATTTCATTTCACAAGTCATATTCATTACTAAGATACTAGAAAAACATACATGCATTTAGGAACTTCACATAAAGACCATCCTCCAAGACAACCCCCAAGTTACACTTAGTGAAATGTTAAAGTAGCATCCCATACTACTACTTCCACAGTAGTGCTCCTTGAGAATTCCCTTAGACTAGGCAAATCACATTCATCATGCACATAACTTTCATCATACAAGACACAATACTAACATACTACCGTAATATTAGACATAAAGTCACATTACTTCATTAACATCAAATAATGACCCATTCATACATTTTCTTATAAGGACACACCAAGACTCCCTCCAAATGTCTACTTGTGCAATAGATAGATATCATCTCATTCCACCACCTACCCTAAGTAGTACACCCTTAAGAAGACTTAGTTTATAACATTCATTTGTGGGGGCTAGCTTTAAACGACATAGACCATGAGAGCTAGACATGGAATCCCGATATTAACCCCTACCGGATGAGGGATCTCCACTTGCCTAAGGTAGGGTCATACTCTTAGCCTTTACATGGATTCTCCAATAGCTACACCTATGCGGGCGCATAGTTAAGGGATAAATAGATTGCTTCTAAGTAACCCATTCTAGACTAACGAGGAGCACTCATCTCAAGAGGTACATTGGATACAATATCTCTACTCACGAAGTGTACCCACCCCTTCTTCAAATCCTCTCGGTGCTAAGCATAACTCCCCCATAGAGTCTTAAACATTCATTAACTATAGGTTAAAGGATAACTATTTAGCACCATATCTCAACTAATGAAGAGTACTTATCCCTTGAGGTTACTTTTGAATACCCTGTCTCAATTGACGAAGAGTATCCAACCTCTAACCTATCTTATAAAGCTCTTGGGAATAGTGAGGTTGCTACGAAACACTTCATCTCAACTCACGAAGAGTGTCCACCCCAAAATCCTCCTTTTCATTACTAGGGTGCTTTAGGAATAATAGGGAATGGTCTAGACACTTCATCTCTACTCATGAAGAGTGTCTACCCTACAATCCCCCAGCTTCATTCATTAACTTCATTCATACATTCAAAGTGTGTGTGAGTAGATGTGAGCACACTTTTCACATAATCACCATATTCATAACTTGACTTCTAAATATGCTCATACCTACATTCATCATAATTCACACACTAGCATGCTTCACATATACATATACTTCATTTAGACATAACATCTTCAACATACACATTTCAACTTCCTAAGACATATCATTCATATACATTATAACTTCTCCTTACTACACATTCAATGCCTTCAAGGCCATATTCACAATACACACACACACACACACACACACACACACACACACACACACACACACACACACACATATATATATATATATATATATATATATATATATATATACTCATATACTTATATTCATATACTTCAAGTAAACACTGCCATCAAAGGTGGACCATACCACTCAAGATTATTTCAATAAGAATTAAACAACATAAAACAACTTACCCTTCATCTAAGACTTAGACACCTTTTCTCAAGACTCCACAAAATCATCATAATAAAGCATAATAGGCAGTAGGTAACCCAATATATAATACAAGAAACACAACTCTAACATTATCTATACATATACACTATAAAGCCACTTCATAGGTCAAAAGTTGATAATATGCATTAGCATGGGTTCATTGGGGTTTTTACTTTAAAATCATCAACCAACATTTAAACTAACCTATTTCATCCATTAAAACATTTTCATGCAAAGACCCATGCTTAGAGTTCAAAGTAGAATAAGTTGGAGTTTGAAACCCTTTTTAAAAAGTCTTTGGAATGGCTCCTTGAATGAAAGAGGGTTCAAGCATGAACGACCATACCTCAATATGAAGAAACCCACAAACATTTGGTGAAAAAAATGTCCAAAACCTTCAATCCTAGTCCTTCCTTGAGTTCTAACTTCAATGGGGTTTTGAGAGAGTCTTTCTTGAGGGGGGGGGGTTTGATTTTTTGAAAATGAAGACTAACTTAGGTTCTGAATAAAAACTAACTTAAAATACCCTAAAGACCCCAAAACAAACGTCCATGCATCATAAAAGACTTGGGGTGAATTTACAAAAACACCCCAAGCTATGCCGAAACAAGCAACTTTTGCAAGTGCCAAACGACGGACCCAAGCTAAGGGGCGTCGTTTGATCGACGACCCATACTACTGGGTGTCATTTGGTTTAGAGGCTGTCACTTGGGGGGATAAGCTTCCCACCACTAAGAGTGGATATATGCCCCCAAACGATGCGGCGTCATCCAATCTACTGCCTGTTGATGATGTCCGTCGGTTGGGCAGTGTTGGCAGTTTTCTTGCCAAGTCTTGGGTCCTTCTCAAGGACCCTTAGGGTGGTCCTTGGGGAGTCATAACCAGACGTTAAACCCCTATACATGGTAATATAGGTCTTAGCGTCCTCAACAACCATTTTATACACCAAAAATCTTAGTAAACATGCAAAGGCACACAAGAATACATGCAAGCACATGGATATTTAGTCGTCGAACGTCTTGATCGTCCCTTGACGTTTGACTTCCAAAGTTACCAAACTGACCTCAAACACTAAAATTCACTATTTTAACACATTATTAAATCATGAAAGAAGCTCTAGTTCAACCTAGTTCATTATGAGGGTCGCTACATTCTCCCCAACTTAGAAAAATATTCATTTTCGAATGACACTTAACACTTTCGAGGACATCAAGGGCTCAACTAGAAGCTCACAAAACATACAATCAAGGACATAACATTCATAGTAAATTCACTAAACTTACAAGGAACACCAACTACACATCATTAAGCACTCTAAGCAATACAAGCAAATTTGGAACTATTTCCACAATTCAAAGTGCACAGTTACCTCTTCATTTTCATTTCATTTATGGAGGGACTACCTTCTCCAAAATTAGACATGCTCATCACATCATTTAAAATCTCAACATGTAATAACTTTCAAATCACACATTAGCACATAAACATAACAACTTTGAAGCAATTAAGCAAATATCATTAGCTACACCTTGACATGGAAATATAGATTAACTACCAATCTACTCATGAAACTATGATAACATCAAGAGCATGAAAAACATCATATTATCAATGAAAATTATAAAATAAGGAGACATGAAACTCATACTCAAATGCAAGACTCCAAAACATGACCAAACTACTAAGGATTTTTATCTCAAGCTTGAGTAAGAATAGAAGGAAAAGATAAGAGTATCAACTACCTTACTACTCAAATCATACTTCCCCACTTAGGATAAACCCATCTAAGACAAAAAAAACAATCGTAAGGAATTATGACTTACCAGGGTCTTCACTCTGGATTAGCTCCTTCTTTGGCTCGAAGTGCATAGAAACGATTCCTCTTTGGAGCATTAGGATTCGGACCATCATGATGAGCTTGATTGGTCTCTTCCCCTTGTGCCTTGAGGGCCAGGAAATCTCTCATCCTATGACCCCTATTACCACATCCAAAACAACCATCCGTACCAGCAAGACACCTAACCAAGTGTTGCTTCCTACAAGTAGTACATCTAGGACTCTCAAAAGCATAGCCACCTCCTTAAGAATTTTGGTTGGAAACCCAATCCTTGTTCCCCATGGAAGAGTCTTGATTATAGAACCTCTTCTTAGACATGGGTGGACTTGGTTAATCCGACCAAGGCCTTTTTCCATCCCTATTCATCTTCCTAAGCTTGGACTCCTCAATTTGTTTAGCATACACCATGAGCCTAGAGATATTCATATCGTTATGGAGAATTGACATACGACACTCTTCTTCCACCAAGCTAGACACTCCCATCACGAACTTATTCATTCTCGCCCTAGAGTTGGCTACAACGGTTAGGGCATACTTTGAGAGTTGGGTGAACTTGAGAGAATACTCTTTCACACTCATTCCACCTTGACGAAGGTTCATGAATTCTACCAACTTTCTCTCCCTTAACTCTATGGGGAAGTACCTATAAATAAAGGTCATCTTGGACACTTCCTAATCTACCGTACCTTCCCTTATGGGCTTATCATCCCTCCATTGCTCAAAGCAGACTTGAGCCACATCTTTTAGTGGATAAGCGGCTAGTTATGCTTTCTCTCTAAGAGTCACACCCATAACATCTACCACATTGAACACCTCATCTATTAAGCCTTATGGATATTCATCCACCTCAGTGCCATGGAAAGTAGGAGGATTCATCCTCATGAAATCTCAAATTCTAGAAGCGGGAGTACTTGCATTAGGTTGAGATACAACTCCTAGGTTAGCTTGGGCAACCACATGATTAGTGAAAACTTTAGCTTGAGTCCTTATGAGTTGGGTCAAGGCCCGAGAGCATCCCTTATCTCCACATTTGTCATATCCCCTTCAACATAGGGAGCTTGAGGACATTGGGGCGCTTGAGGCATTTGGGGGGGGGGGGGCGCTTCATTCACATCCTTTTGGTCAACAATAGGGACTTTCTCACCCCGGGGAGGAATCCTCTCATTAGATACTCCTCCCTCCTCCCTTCTAGTGGGTGTCCTCTTTGTATTCATGTCCTATAAACACAAGAGAAGAGGTTGAGAAAATACACTTATAGAACTCAACTCTATGGCATGACACTAGAGTAAAAAAGAAAAAGGAACTTCTATCGCATTATAGATTCTTGCTCATGGATGTGTCGCAACTCACACCGATGAACAAGACTCTACTAGACTTGGCTTGTGAGACTTTGGACCCTAAACCATTTCCCAAAATTTATGCTCTGATACCAAGTTTGTAACGATCGGGAGCACCCCTTAGAAGTAACCAGCGTCTTCGACCTCACGGAGGTCTTGGACAAGCCTCTTAGATATCATTCATTGCATAAGTATGAAAAGTAGTATGGAATTAAAACTTTTCACAATGATGTTAATAAGAAACTTCTTTTATAAAAGCTAAGAAAAAGTCTCACAGTCACAGGTCAACTTAAAGACACATCTTAATATTTTAGGGTCACGACCCTTTACATTGAAAGAAAACATACTTAGTCTTATACAAGTCTTAAAATAAGAAACTAAAAGAAACATAGACTATGTCCTCGAATATATGAGGACATTCCAATCTTGTGTAACAACCCTAAAAATGAATAATATAAATACTTAAGGTGTCAAGAATGCTTGCGATTAGTCCAAGGTTCACACGGATTGATACGCGTAGAACCATACTTCATAACCCTTACTACGACCAAGTCAACTAACTTGGGGAGTTAATTGAGCTTGGAAAGGTTGGAACCAACCATGTGAGGCTCACGAAAATGAAGATTTAATCGAAAGAATCTTTACCGGACTTAAAAGAAGAAATTTTAAGTTTTGAGGGTCCAGGGGTAAAATGGTCTTTTGCAGGCTAAGGGTAATATTGTAATTACCCTGAGAAATTAATTAATTAATTGATTAATTTAAATTAAAAGAGTAATTCGGGTGGGTCGACCCGAAGTGACCCATTTTCGCAAAAAGGGTGTCACTCGGGTTCGAGCCCCACTTGAAGCAACGAATTGATGATTTACTCATCAATTATAATCTGATTTTTTGTAAGGTCATAATGATCATTTCACCTAACCTAAATAAATCAGATTTTATTAATCAAATTAAACCTTACTTTGACTAAATTCAAACCTACACTCGTAATCCTAATAAATCTCTTTCATGTCACTCAACTCTCTTTCACGTCTCTCAACTCTCATTCTCTCACGTTCTTCCTAACAAAAGAAAACTCAAGAACTGTTTAACAACAAAAGTTCTTCACACTTGAAGAACAAACACGAAAATTCTAAGAAAACAAGTTAACCAAAAATGTTAGGCAAAAGGGAGGGGTGTTCCGTCGAGAATTGGTGAAAGTTTCGGTGTTGGACGTGATTGGAGAAGGTTTTGGACAGCAGGTCGTGTGTTGATTAAATGTCAAAAAGGTATGGGTTTCTTCTCTCTTGGTCCCTTTACCAAGAGGCCCCTTATGATTCAAAATATTCACTCCGAAACTAAGGTTGTTCCCCGTTGCATGTCCTTGTCACTAGCTCCCAAACGATTTCGTAGGTTGGGTATTGTGTGCTGGTAGATTTAGGCAAGGTGTGATGTTTTATGTTGAATGTGAATATGTTTATGTGCGTGAAATTACGAAGATGACAACCAAGGTGTGATAAAAAAAAAAGAGGTGTGTGTACGTTGGACAGTGATGTTTTAGCCACTGTTTTTGGAGAAGTGTAAGTGCATGTATTTCTTGTATTTTATGAGTTAAAGTTATGCACAAAGTGGTGTTCATTGTGATGAAATGTGGTTGATTGAATAACAATATTTTAGCCAAATAAATCTATAACAGATGCACCTAAAAACGTGTTAAAATGATGTGTGAATGCACTCTATGAATCAAGTGAAAACGTGGATGAAAATGGGTTGAAAAGTGACCAAAATTTCCAGCAACTAAGCAATATTAATTTAGACAAAAACTTAACAAAGAAATCAGGAAATTTAATACCTTTTTAAAGAGGTGAGGCCACCAGGATTCGAACCTGTGACCTCACCCTTGGCTACTGGATTTCGCGAAAAAGGAAAAAGAAAATAGGGCTGGGGGGAATCGAACCTGGCTACTGGTTTCGCGAGAAGGGAAAAAGAAAATGGGGCTGAGGGGAATCGAACCTAGCTACTGGAGGAGAAAGAAGAGAAAAATAAATTAAGTAAATAAATGGGAGGCGTGGGATTTGAACCCACGACCTCCAGGCACGAGCGAAAGGGGAGAAAATAAAGAAAAAGAAAACGTTAGGTGTGGGAATCGAACCCACGACCTCAAGGCTGAAAAAGAATAAGGCGAAATTAACTAAAGAAATAAAGTGAGGCTGTGGGGGTTCGATCCCACAACCTCACTGCCACTCGCCGAAATTAAATAAAAAAATAAAGTTAGGAGGCTGTGCGGGTTCGAACCCACAACCTCCCAAGCCTCTAGCGAAATTAAGTTAAAAATAAGGAGGCTGTGGGGGTTCAAACCCACAACCTCCCTATTCCAGCGAATTAAATACTAAAAATCAAAGAGGTTGTGGGGGTTTGGGCGAAAATGAGCAAAGTGATGTTAATGAAAAATAAAAAGGGGTTGTGGGGGTTCGAACCCACAACCCTTCGGCCAACCTAAGAGAAAAACTAAGTAGAAAATTAATGATACGATGTTAATGTTGGGATTTAATTTAGAGTTCTAATGTTATGAATATTAGAAATAAAATCAATGAAAAATATAAATGATATCCAAGTGATTCAAACTTGGGTTTCCTTGCCCAATCTTCCGTATTGATACATAAGTCATACGTGAACAAAATATCCAGGAATAATGCCACCTACTTAGATCAAAATCAAGATCTTGGCATATATATGAGATACATAAGTCTTGTACTACATAATCTTAGGAATGCATGAATCACTTAACGAATTATGAATGAAGCCTCATGGCTTGTGTGTTTAGACTCATAAGTCTAGCACGTTTTAAAGAAGTGAACCTAAGGTGTATGTAATGAAATGACGAAACCCTAGAAGGGTTAAGTAAGAGTGTGAAACACACAAATGGCCAAGTATATTGGCATATGATGAAATGAACATTCACATAAAATGGGGTGAGTAATTATGAAGAGCAAATGTGCTAATGTTAGCGAATGTGGTGACAACATGATATGAGGCTAATGTATATGATGAGAGCAATCTCAAATGAGCCTAAGTAAATGTTACCAAAACGTACTCACCAATGAGAGTATAAGATAATGAAGAGACCAGTCTCTATGAACACTCTAATGAAAGTATTGAGATTAACACACTTAATACTAATGATGAGATGAGAAATCATCTAATGAGATATGATGTCCTCATACTAGAAGCCAACTTCCATGACGTATGAGTTGAATGTAATGGAACTTTAAATTGAGCACCGATAGACTAGCTATGAGCGGTGACGCCTTCTTTCGGGAAGGACGGAGGTTCACGTAACTCTCATGAGATGAGACTGTCTGGATTGCCGGGTATGGGTCCATGATTCCAAGGTCTGATGTCATATGAACGAATGATATGAAAGAAACTATGTGTTATATGTTATGTGCTATGATATGTGCTATATGTAAAATGTTATGTGCTGTGTGCAATGTGATAATTATGATGATGCATGTTACTCTCATGACATGACTTTCCTAATCCAAATTTGGAAAGCTCATTGACTTTCCTAATCCAAATTTGGAAAGCTCATTGACTTTCCTAATCCAAATTTGAGAAGTTCACTAACTTTCCTAATCCAAATTTGGCAAGTGCACTGACTTGACTTTCCATAATCATGTTGTTAGGGA
This sequence comes from Solanum sitiens, assembly GCA_016801875.1. NCBI lineage: Eukaryota > Viridiplantae > Streptophyta > Magnoliopsida > Solanales > Solanaceae > Solanum > Solanum sitiens. The sequence goes on from JABWTJ010000604.1 coordinate 278,414, forward strand.
AGAGCTATTCTTTCTCATGCATGTCCTTGGTGTGTGCTTGCATATACCCATACTTAGTACAAGTGTGTACTAACCCTATACAACTATACTATTTTTAGGTGCAGGCACATGTGGACGATAGAGCTACAGGATCATTGTTGCAGTTATCCAGACGTCCAGCATTCATCCGGAGTTGGTAGGTCCTCATGCTTTCGAGGACTGTTTTATATTCTAGCTTAGTTTTAGAGTTGAGCTAGTGGAGCATGTTCCACTAGTGTTTCTTTCCTGTTTTTATTCAGACTTTGTATTGGTGCCATTTTGGCAATTATACACTTAATACTTATTGAACTATTTCTTTCAGTTGCTTATCTCTTAATGTTAAATGGTTGATGGTGAACAATTATGAAATGATATGAATGTTTAACAAGTATGTTAAGAAACAAAAAGTTTCAAATTTTCTGCTAAAATTAACCTAGATGAAGTAAGAATGACGTAAGTAGGCTTGTCTGCGACCTCTGAGAGGTCAACGACCCCGGTTTCATCTGGGGTCTAGATTCCAGTCGTGACAAAGTTGGTATCAGAGCACTAGGTTAAATTCCGTAAATAATGAGTTCACATCAACCATATTGAGTAGTTTCTAAGTCATGATAGTGAAGTGCACCACTATCCTGGATTAGAGACTGCATGATGCGTAGGAAAACTTCCCTTTTTATGATCTTATCGTGCTTTTCCTAATGTCTAATTTCTTGGTGTTATGGGCGTGTCTAACATCAATCTTTGTTGTTTCAGAGAATGAATACTAGGATGGCTATTGGTCAGAGGAGAGGATGTCAACTGCTGGGGGAAATCAGGTTCCAACCCAGGCTCCAGCTGAAGGAGTGGCTATGCCAGTTAACCCAACTGGGTTGAATGATCCTGAGGTGAGGGAATCTCTGGCCCAGATGGCACAGGCCATTACTATGCAAGCCCAGGCTATGACTGCCCAGGTCAACCGGCAGAATGTTCAGAGGGAGAACCCACCGGTTCGTAGCATGGCTGACAGGCTGAGGGATTTCACGAGGATGAATCCTCCTAATTTTACAGGGTCTAGGACTGCACAGGATCCCCAGGAGTTTGTGGATGAGGTGCATAAGATCTGGTGGCTATGGGGGCCACAGATACTGAGAAGGCTGAGCTGGCTTCCTATCAGCTCAAGGATGTTGCACAGACTTGGTGCAAGATGTGGCAGGACATCCGAGTTTTGGGCGGAGTTCCAGTCACTTGGGAGCTGTTCAAGACAATATTTCTAGAGAGATTCTTCCCCAGAGAGATGAGGGAAGCCAAGGTTGAGGAGTTCATCAACCTTAAACAAGGCTCTATGACAGTTAGGGAATATTCCGTGAAGTTTGTTAAGCTATCAAGGTATGTTACTTTCCTTAGTATTTAATAACAAGAATGAGGGAAGTACTGAGCTTTGTGAAATTATCCAGGTATACCACTTCTCTTGTGTCTAACAATAGGGATGAGATGAGCAGGTTCCTCACAGGAATCAATGGAGATCTGGAGGAGGAGTGTCAGTCTGCGATGCTCCATGATAATATGGACCTCTCCAGGTTGATGGTGCATGTCCAGCAGGTAGAGGACAACCGTAAAAAGAGGGGTGTTCGTGATGCTATGAGGCCTAAGCTTCAAGATCAGGCAGGTCCCCGCCATGGAGGCCACAAAAAGAATTTTGGCATCCGTGAGCAGCCCAGGTTCAAGAAGGGGCAACAGAGTTCTGGGAACTCTAATTCTTAGAGGAGTACAACACCTAAAGGAGGCAGACCTGAGCCCAAGAAGGGCAATGGAGGTGAGATGTAGCGTCCTAAAAAGAATTGTGCTAAGTGTGGCCGAGCTCATAGTGCAGAGTGCAGACAGGGCACTAATGCCTGCTTCGGTTGCGGTAAGAGTGGACACATGGTTAGAGACTGCCCACAGAACAGAGGTCAGGCTGGAGGTAATGCTCAGTCTAGGCCTAATCCACAGGGTGCAACAGCAGCTGAGCCTCCTAAGAGGAACAGGTTCTATGCCCTGAAGGGCAGGGAGGAGCAGGAGAAGTCCGCTGATGTGGTCATAGGTATGCTGCAAATATTCTCAACTTCTGTTTATGCTTTACTTGATCCAGGGTCTACGCTTTCCTTTGTAACTCCTTTGCTTGCTCTCACTTTTGAGATATTGCCTGAAGTTCTGCATGATCCTATAGTGGTTAGTACACCTTTAGGAGAAAATGTAAGAACTGATAGAGTATACAAGGGTTGCCCAATAGTGATAAGTGGTAAGACTATGTGTGCAGACTTGGTTGAGTTACCCATGCATGATTTTGATGTTATTCTTGGCCTGGACTGACTTCACAGTTGTTATGCTTGCTTGGACTATTGCTGTAGAGTGGTAAGATTTCGTTTCCCTAATGAAGAGGAGCTAGTCTGGGAGGGGTACAACTCGAGTCGTCCTAACCTCTTAATTTCGAACCTTAAGGCCAATAAAATGATGTCCAAGGGGTTATTGTGTCATCTTGTGAGTGTTAATGATCTAGATCATGACATTCCTTCCATAGACTCAGTGCCTGTAGTGAGTGAGTTCCTAGATGTATTTCCTGATGATTTGCCTGGAGTCCCTCCCCCTCGAGAGATTTATTTTGGTATCGACTTAGAACCCGATACTAAACCAATTTCAATTCCTCCTTACAGAATGGCTCCAGCTGAACTCAAAGAGTTGAAGCTGCAGTTAAAAGATCTCACTGACAAGGGTTTCATTCAGCCGAGCATATCCCTTTGGGGCGCTCCAGTGTTGTTTGTGAAAAAGAAAGATGGAACCCTTACAATGTGCATCGATTATCGGCAGCTCAATAAAGTCACTATAAAGAATAAGTATCCACTTCCCAGAATTGATGATTTGTTCGATCAGCTCCAAGGGTCTAGTTTCTTTTCAAAAATTGATCTTTGTTCAGGGTACCATCAGCTTAGGGTTAGGGATGGAGATATCCCAAAGACAACCTTTCGTACCCGTTATGGTCACTATGAGTTTCTAGTCATGTTATTTGGTCTCACGAATGCACCTGCTGTATTTATAGATCTTATGAATAGGGTCTTTCGTGAATACCTTGACTCTTTCGTCATAGTATTCATTGATGACATTCTCATCTACTTTAAGACCAAGGAAGAGCATGAACAACATTTGAGACTAACCTTGCAGGTACTTAGACAACATCAGTTGTATACCAAATTCAGCAAAAGTGAATTTTGGCTGAGATCAGTGACCTTCCTAGGTCATGTTGTATCCGATCAGGGCGTGGAGGTGGATCCCAGGAAGACGGAGGCTGTGAAGAACTGGCCAAAGCCTCTTACTCCCACTGACATCAGTAGCTTTTTGGGATTGGCTGGTTACTACCACAGGTTTGTGGAGGGCTTTTCTTCCATTGCTTCCCCATTGACAGCTTTGACTAAGAAGAAAGCCAAGTTTGAGTGGACGGAGACTTGTGAGAGGAGTTTCCAGGAGCTCAAGGACAGACTCACTTCAGCCCCGGTGCTTACTTTGCCTAAGTGTGGTGAGAATTACACTATTTACTGTGATGCATCTAGGGTTGGTTTGGGTTGTGTTCTTATGCAGGTTGATAAGGTGATAGCCTATGCGTCCAGACAACTCAAGGTTCATGAGAAGAATTAACCCACTCATGACCTGGAGTTGGCAGCTGTGGTGTTTGCACTGAAGCTGTGGAGGCACTACTTGTATGGAGTGCATGTGGATGTATTCACAAACCACAAAAGTCTCCAGTATGCTTTAACTGAGAGGGAGTTGAATCTACATCAGCGGAGATGGTTGGAGCTGTTGAAGGATTATGACATGAATGTGCACTACCATCCATGTAAGGCTAATGTTGTAGCTGATGCTTTGAGTACGATGAGCATGGGAAGTACAGCCCACGTTGAAGATGAGAAGAAGGAGCTGGTTAAAGATGTACACAGACTGACCAGACTGGGTGTGCGATTGGTTGACTCTACTAGTGGGGATGTTTCAGTTCATCCTAGTTCTGAATCATCCTTGGTAGTTGAAGTCAAGAAGAGTCAGCATCTAGATCCTGTGTTGATGGAGCTGAAGGACTCAGTGTTGTTGAAGATGAATGAGTCTTTCGCTTTGGGAGGTGATGGCATACTTAGATATCGGGACAGGCTGTGTGTACCAGATGTGGAGGATTTGCGGACCAGGATTGTTGCAGAGGCCCATGGTTCCAGATATTCCATACATCCAGGTTCCACCAAGATGTATCATGATCTTAAGCAGATTTATTGGTGGGATGGCATGAAGAAGGACATTGCAGAATATGTGGCCAAGTGTCCTAATTGTCAGCAGGTCAAGGCAGAGCATCTTAAGCCTGGCGGTCTGACTCAGATTATTGAGGTTCTGACTTGGAAGTGGGAGGCCATTAATATGGACTTCTTAGTTGGTCTTCCGAGGACTAGGAGGCAGCATGACTCCATATGGGTTATTGTGGACAAATTGACTAAGTCTGCCCACTTTATCCCTGTGAAGTCTACTTACAGAGTCGAGAATTATGCGAGACTCTACATTGATGAGAATGTGAGATGGCATGGGATTCCTTTGTCTATCATTTCAGATAGAAGAGCTCAGTTTACTTCACATTTGTGGAGATCTTTCCAGAAGAGCTTGGGCACGCAGGTAAAGCTTAGCACTGCCTTTCATCCTCAGACAGATGGGCAGGCAGAGCGCACCATTCAGACATTGGAGGACATTATGAGAGCGTGTGTGATTGACTTCAGAGGTAACTGGGATGACCATCTACTTTGATAGAGTTCTCGTATAATAATAGCTATCACTCCAGCATTGGGCTAGCATCATTTGAGGCACTGTATGGTAGGAGGTGTAGATCTCCAGTTGGGTGGTTCGAGGTTGGAGAGTCATCCATTTTGGGTCCAGAGATCATTCATGAGGCCTTAGAGAAGGTCAGAGTGATTAGGGATAGGTTGGCTACTGCTTACAGTCGATAGAAGTCTTATGCAGACAATAGAAAATGGCCCTTAGAGTTTGATGTTAGTGACCAGGTTTACTTGAAGATATCACCTATGAAAGGGGTGATGAGATTTGGTAGAAAAGGGAAGCTGAGTCCGAGGTATGTTGGGCCATATGAGATCCTGCAGCGTGTGGGTGAGGTGACCTATGAGTTAGCATTGCCTGCGGAGCTAGCTTTTGTTCATCCAGTCTTTCATGTCTCTATGTTGAAGAAGTGCCTAGGTGATCTAGCATCGATTCTACCTGTTGAAGGTTTGGGGGTTGGTGAAGACTTGTCTTATGAGGAGGTACCTGTTGAGATCTTAGACAGACAGATCAAGCGGCTGAGGAACAAGGAGATGCCACAGTGAAGGTATTGTGGAGAAATCATCTTGTTGAGGGTGCTACGTGGGAGGCTGATGCCGACATGAGATCCCGCTACCCTCATCTTTTCAGCTCTTGAGGTTAGACTTCCTATTCTTAAGTCTATGTTTCCTTATCTCTCCGTATTTGTTGCTATTGCTTGACTGTGCATAGTGATTTGGTTATGATCTGACTGGCATTACGATATGTAGTGGTAGTGTCATTCGGGGATGAATGTTCCTAAGGGTGGGATAATGTAACAATCCTAAAAATGAATAAGATAAATACTTAAGGTGTCAAGAATGCTTGCGATTAGACCAAGGTTCACACGGATTGATACGCGTAGAACCAGACCTCAGAACCCTTACTACGACCAAGCCAACTAACTAGGGGAGTTAATTGAGCTTGGAAAGGATGGAACCAACCATGTGAGGCTCACAAAAACAAAGATTTAATCGAATGAGTCTTTACCGGACTTAAAAGAAGAAATTTTAAGTTTTGAGGGTCCAGGGATAGAATGGTCTTTTCCAGGCCAAGGGTAATATTGTAATTACCCTGAGGAATTAATTAATTAATTGATTAATTTAAATTAAAAGAGTAATTCGGGTGGGTCGACCCAAAGTGACCCATTTTCGCGAAAAAGGTGTCACTCGAGTTCGAGCCCCACTTGAAGCAACGAATTGATGATTTAATCATCAATTATAATCTGATTTTTTGTAAGGGCAAAATGGTCATTTCACCTAAGCTAAATAAATCAGATTTTATTAATTAAATTAAACCTTACTTTGACTAAATTCAAACCTACACTCCTAATCCTAATAAATCTCTTTCACGTCACTCAACTCTCTCTCACGTCTCTCAACTCTCATTCTCTCACGTTCTGCCTAACAAAAGAAAACTCAAGAACTGTTTAACAACAAAAGTTCTTCACACTTGAAGAATAAACACGAAAATTCTAAGAAAACAAGTTAACCAAAAACGTTAGGCAAAAGTGAGGGGTGTTCCATCGAGAATTGGTGAAAGTTTCGGTGTTGGACGTGATTGGAGAAGGTTTTGGACAGCAGGTGGTGTGTGGATTAAACGTCAAAAAGGTATAGGTTTCTTCTCTCTTGGTCCCTTTCCCATGAGGCCCCTTACGATTCAAAATATTCACTCCGAAACTAAGGTTGTTCCCCATTGCATGTCCTTGTCACTAACTCCCAAACGATTTCGTTGGTTGGGTATTGTGTGCTGGTAGATTTAGGCAAGGTGTGATGTTTTATGTTGAATGTGAATATGTTTATGTGTGTGAAATTACGAAGATGACAACCAAGGTGTGATAAAAAAAAAAAGAGGTCTGTGTGTGCGTTGGACAGTGATGTTTTAGCCACTATTTTTGGAGAAGTGTAAGTGCATGTATTTCTTGTATTTTATGTGTTAAAGTTATGCACAAAGTGGTGTTCATTGTGATGAAATGTGGTTGATTGAGTAACAATCTTTTAGCCAAATAAATCTATAAAAGATGCACCTAAAAACGTGTTAAAATGATGTGTGAATGCACTCTATTAATCAAGTGAAAACGTGGATGAAAATGGGTTGAAAAGTGACCAAAATTTCCAGCAACTAAGCAATATTAATTTAGACTAAAACTTAACAAAGAAATCTGGAAATTTAATACCTTTTTAAAGAGGTGAGGCCACCAGGATTCGAACCTGTGACCTCACCCTTGGCTACTGGATTTCGCGAAAAAGGAAAAAAAAAATGGGGCTGGGGTGAATCGAACCTGGCTACTGGTTTTGCGAGAAGGGAAAAAGAAAATGGGGCTGGGGGGAATCGAACCTGGCTACTGGAGAAGAAATAAGAGAAAAATAAATTAAGTAAATAAATGGGAGGCGTGGGATTTGAACCCACGACCTCCAGGCACGCGCGAAAGGGGAGAAAATAAAGAAAAAGAAAACGTGAGGCATGGGAATCGAACCCACGACCTCAAGGCTGAAAAAGAATAAGGCGAAATTAAGTAAAGAAATAAAGTGAGGCTGTGGGGGTTCGATCCCACAACCTCACTGCCACTCGTCGAAATTAAATAAAAAATTAAAGTTAGGAGGCTGTGCGGGTTCGAACCCACAACCTCCCAAGCCTCTAGCGAAATTAAGTTAAAAATAAGGAGGCTGTGGGGGTTCGAACCCACAACCTCCCTATTCCAGCGAATTAAATACTAAAAATCAAAGAGGTTGTGGGGGTTTGATCCCACAACCTCTTGGTTTGGGCAAAAATGAGCAAAGTGATGTTAATGAAAAATAAAAAGGGGTTGTGGGGGTTCGAACCCACAACCCTTTGGCCAACCTAAGAGAAAAACTAAGTAGAAAATTAATGATACGATGTTAATGTTGGGATTTAATTTAGAGTTCTAATGTTATGAATATTAGAAATAATATCAGTGAAAAATATAAATGATATCCAAGTGATTCAAACTTGGGTTTCCTTGCCCAATCTTCCGTATTGATACATAAGTCATACGTGAACAAAATATCCAGGAATAATGCCACTTACTTAGATCAAAATCAAGATCTTGGCATATATACGAGATACATAAGTCTTGTACTACATAATCTTAGAAATGTATGAATCACTTAACGAATTATGAATGAAGCCTCATGGCTTGTGTGTTTAGACTCATAAGTCTAGCATACATTTTAAAGAAGTGAGCCTAAGGTGTATGTAATGAAATGACGAAACCCTAGAAGGGTTAAGTAAGAGCGTGAAACACACAAATGGCCAAGTATATTGGCATATGATGAAATGAACATTCACGTAAAATGGGGTGAGTAATTATGAAGAGCAAATGTGCTAATGTTAGCGAATGTGGTGACAACATGATATGACGCTAATGTATATGATGAGAGCAATCTCAAATGAGCCTAAGTAAATGTTACCAAAATGTACTCACCAATGAGAGAGTAAGATAATGAAGAGACCAGTCTCTATGAACACTCTAATGAAAGTATTGAGATTAACACACTTAATACTAATGATGAGATGAGAAATCATCTATTGAGCTATAATGTCCTCATACTAGAAGCCAACTTCCATGACGTATGAGTTTAATGTAATGGAACTTTAAACTGAGCACCGATAGACTAGCTATGAGCGGTGATGCCTTCTTTCGGGAAGGGCGTAGGTTCACGTAACTCTCATGAGATGAGACTGTCCGGCTTGCCGGGTATGGGTCTCCTTATATCTCCTAGTCTTCGAACCTATATTGCCAATATAGGGATCTGGCGGGGTTAAATTCCCATGTACGCTAGAATGTTTTGGGGTCACCTTGCCGGTGATTCCACCTCTTTTCGGTGTGGGGGAGACACTGGATTTCATGATGCTCACATGATCTATGTCGGTTAAAGTTAAAGTTCCCAATGAATGAATGAGGCCAGCCTCAAATGAAGCACATAATGAAATGAATGATACCGAAGGTGTTAGGATAGGATAATCAAGAGGTGAGCTAGACTCAGGTAATGACATTAGGTTATTCTTGATCATTGCATAACAAACCCGATGAAAGTCTTAAACTACATCTTAGGTATAGCTGGTGTCCACACACTGGCCTATGAATGAAATGAAATGAAGTACGTATGAATGAATGAAGCAGACTCTGTGTTTGCTAATGAAGACTCCCTAGTTGAGGTCCCATATTTTGAGCCCTCATTTTGGAAAGTCTTAATGTCAAGTCCATGATTCCAAGGTCTGATGTCATATGAACGAATGATATGAAAGAAACTATGTGTTATATGTTAGGTGGTATGATATGTGCTATATGTAAAATGTTATGTGTTGTGTGCAATGTGATAATTATGATGATGCATGTTACTCTCATGGCATGACTTTCCTAATCCAAATTTGGAAAGCTCATTGACTTTCCTAATCCAAATTTGGAAAGCTCACTAACTTTCCTAATCCAAATTTGGGAAGTTCACTAACTTTCCTAATCCAAATTTGGCAAGTCCACTGACTTGACTTTTTGTTAGGGAAGAGCTATTCTTTCTCATGCATGTCCTTGGTGTGTGCTTGCATATACACATACTTAGTACAAGTGTGTACTAACCCTATACAACTATACTATTTTTAGGTGCAGGCACAGGTGGACGATAAAGCTACAGGATCATTGTTGCAGTTATCCGGACGTCCAGCATTCATCCGGAGTTGGTAGGTCCTCATGCTTTCGAGGACTGTTTTATATTCTAGCTTAGTTTTAGAGTTGAGCTAGTGGAGCATGTTCCACTAGTGTTTCTTTCCTGTTTTTAATCAGACTTTGTATTGGTGCCATTTTGGCAATTATACACTTAATACTTATTGAACTATTTCTTTCAGTTACTTATCTCTTAATGTTAAATGGTTGATGGTGAACAATTATGAAATGATATGAATGTTTAACAAGTATGTTAAGAAACAAAAAGTTTCAAATTTTCCGCTAAAATTAACCTAGATGAAGTAAGAATGACGTAAGTAGGCTTGTCTGCGACCTCTGAGAGGTCAATGACACCGGTCTCGTTTGGGGTCTAGATTCCAGTCGTGACATCTTGAGAGATTCAACTTCCCAAATTTTGCCTTCTAAGAATCTTCACTTGCCTTCAACCTATACTTTGGAAGTTAGAAAAGTATGCGGTTAGTACAAACATTGTACTAAGTATGACATTATGCAAAAACATGCAAAAGAGGACATTTTGATTAACATAAGTCTTTTATGCTATTTTAGTAAAATGTCCATGAATAAAGTCACAAACATCATATAAATGATCATTTTACACATAAGGTGAAGTTTCCATAATTCCAACATAAAGTCATACTTTACAGTAAACTGATCTATCTTAAAGACTCCTTCCTATCCCAAGTTATCCAAAGACTCACCTAGGTAAGACATGAAAATATCGCCCATACAACCTCTTCAACACACACCTAAGTGATCCTTAAGAATACCAAAGATAAGCCTACTTCATTTAATTTCACAAGTCACATTCATTAGTAAGATACTAGAAGAACGCACATGTATTTAGGAACTTCACATAAAGACCATCCCCCAAGATAACCCCCAAGTTACACTTAGTGAAATGTGAAAGTAGCATCCCATACTACTACTTCCACCGTAGTGCTCCTTGAGAATTCCTTAGACTAGGCACATCACATTCATCATACAAGACATAATATTAACATGCTACCTTAACATTAGACATAAAATCAACATTACTTCATTAACATCAAATAATGACCCATTCATACATTTTCATTTAAGGAGAAACCAAGACTCCCTCCAAATGTCTACTTGTGCAATAGATAGTTAGCATCCCATTCCACAACCTACCCTAAGTAGTACACCCTTAAGAAGACATAGTTCATAACAATCATTAGTGGGGGCTAGATTTAAACGACATAGACCATGAGAGCTAGACATGGAATCCCGGTATTAATCCCTACCGTATGAGGGATCCCCACTTGTCAAAGGTAGGGTCATACTCTTAGCTTTTACATGGATTCTCCAATAGCTACACCTATGCGAGCGCATAGTTAAGGGATAAGGAGATTGCTTCTAAGTAACCCATTCTAGACTAACGAGGAGCACTCATCTCAAGAGGTACATTGGATACAACATCTCTACTCACGAAGTGTACCCACCCCTTCTTCAAATCCTCTCGGTGCTAATCATAACTCCCCCACGGAGTCTTAAGCATTCATTAACTATAGGTTAAAGGATAACTATTTAGCACCACATCTCAACTAATGAAGAGTACTTATCCCTTGAGGTTACTTTTGAATACCTTATCTCAACCGACGAAGAGTATCCAACCTCTAACCCATCTTATAAAGCTCTTGGGAATAGTGAGGTTGTTACTAAACAATTCATCTCAACTCACTAAGAGTGTCCACCCCGAAATCCTTCTTTCATTACTAGATTTCCTTAGGAATAATAGGGAATGGTCTAGACACTTCTTCTCTACTCATGAAGAGTGTCTACCCTAAAATCCCCCATCTTCATTCATTAACTTCATTCATACATTCAAAGTGTGTGAGTACATGTGAGCACACCTTTCACATAATCACCATATTCATAACATGACTTCTAAACATGATCATACCTACATTCATCATAATTCACACACTAGTATGCTTCACATATATATATATACTTCATTTAGACATAACATCTTCAGGATACACATTTCAACTTCCTAAGACATATCATGCATATACATTATAACTTCTCCTTACTACACATTCAATGCCTTCAAGGCCATACTCACAATGCACATATATATTCATATACTTATATTCATATACTTCAAGTAAACACCGCCACCAAAGGTGGAACATACCATTCAAGATTATTTCAATAAGAACTAAACAACATAAACCAACTCACTCTTCATCTAAGCCTTAGACACCTTTTCTCAAGACATCACAAAATCATCATAATAAAGCATAATAGTAATTAGGTAACCCAAAATATAATATAAGAAACACAACTTTAACATTATCTAGACATATACACTAAACCCACTCCATAAGTCAAAAGTTGATAATATTCATGAGCATGGGTTCATTGGAGTTTTGACCTTACAATCATCAACTAATAGATGCTAAAGTACTACCCCAAATCATTTCGATTAAGGTGTATATAACACTCAATGGTCGACAGTCTGTTGCTGATTTTAAATCAAAGAGTAACAAGACTTCGGTCTTTTAAGTCTTAGATACTGCAACGGACGTTCTTGGTTGAATGTACCATCAGTATTAAGACATGATAGTACAGTCATAGCCCAAATATGGACGGGATGCATAAGTCTTTATTTTATATAATTATATATAGCAAAGATCCTCCGCTTCCCACCACCTTCAATGGCCTGGAAGAGAAAGATATAGTTTATATACAGAAGAAACCTAGTTTTGAGTTCTATTTAAGGACCCGAAGAAGACAGAAAAACTAGGCATTCACAAGACTGCTTTGATTCTCATCATGATACGTTCTTGTAGTAAGCGGGTGGTAGAGAAACACGTATTATTGGGAGGGGGCACCAGGCAATGGATACCATTCTCGAACCCGAGCCTGTAGTTGGTAGGTCAACTCCCTCTGTCCAAGTGATTAAGTTGATGCTTTGAGGGCTGCTTAATCGATAAGTAAGATAGATGAGATGTTTCATTCCCCTGAAACTAACCTATTTCATTTATTAAAACATTTTCATGCATAGACCCATGCTTAGAAGTCAAAATAGAAGAAGTTGGAGTTTGAAACCCTTTCTGAAAAGTCTTTGTAATGGTTCCTTGAAGGAAAGAATGTTCAAGGATGAACTACGATACCTCAATATGAATAAACCCACGAAATTCTGGTTAAGAAAACGTCCAAAACCTTCAATCCTAGCCCTTCCTTGAGTTCTAGCTTCAATGCGGTTTTGAGAGACTTTTTCTTGCGGGAGGGGTTTTGATTTTTTGAAAATGAAGACTAACTTAGGTTATAGGAATAAAAACTAACTTAAAATACCCTAAAGGTCCCAAAACAAAGGTCCATGCTTCATAAAAGACTTGAGGTGAATTTACAAAAACACTCCAAGCTTGGCCGAAACACAGACAACTTTTGCAGATGCCAAACGACAGATCCAAGCTAAGGGGCGTCGTTTGATCGACGGCCCGTCCTGGGCGTCGTTTGGTTCAGAGGCTGTCATTTAAGGGGTTAAGCTTCCCACCACTAAGTTTGGAGCTACGCCCCCAAACGACGAGGCGTCATCCAATCTACTGCCCGTTGATGATGTCCGTCGATTGGGCAGTTTTGGCAGTTTTCTTGCCAAGTGTTAGGTCCTCCTCAAGGACCCTTAGGGTGGTCCTTGGGGAGTCGTACCCAGATGTTAAACCCCTATACATGGTCATCTAGGTCTTAGGGTCCTCACCAACCATTTTGTACACCAAATAACTTATGAAACATGCAAAGGCACACAAGAACATATGCAAACACATAGACGTTTAGTCATCAAACATTTTGGTTGTCCGTTGACGTTTGACTTCCAAAGTTACCAAACTGACCTCAAACACTAAAATTTACTATTTTAACACATCATTAACTCATGAAACACATGTGAAGATCTACTTCAACCTAGTTCATTATGAGGGTCGCTACATGGTGTACATTCACTTAATGATCTTTTTACTCTTGTGACTTAGCCACACTTCACTGACCTTATCTCATAATTAGGGTCTCTACTACTCACATTCATTGAAACAACCATCTCAACATCTCACCCATTCTACGTCAAGTCTTCTAGATTAAATCTTAAGACTAACATCATCACCCTTATGTTGCCATTCTTTTGGATCATGACACTCATCTGAAATTCTAGCTTAATGTTTATCACTAAACCCGGATATCAATATGGTTTCTCGCTTACTATACTATACCTCAATACTACTGTGGCAATTTAAAAACACTTATCCATTAGGACCTCATGAAAATTAGTCAATCCTTACATCTCAGTGTGCATACTCAAATTACCATCAAATTCCACTTCACAACTTAAGTGCTACCTACTAACTTACTGTGCATTATCTCTCAAATGACTCTATCATCCTCTGAATACCATGAGGTTCCTCTTTAGAAATTCATAAGCGTAGATTAGACCTATAACTTTATCAATACCCATGCTCTTCTATATATTCACCACTTACACTTGGTCATTACTAACACAATGACAAATCACCATTACCCCTTTTTATTTAAGGTATACTCTAACTCATATTGACTTGCAACACTTACTATACCTCCTATCTTAAGCTTTTCACAACTCTTAACTACTTAGTCTACCCATAAGGGAAAACTCTTTATTATTGTCTTACTAGGTGCATGACTATATTAACATAGCTTGCTTCATCACTATCTCCCTTTCTTGGATTACTAAACCTCTGCATACTTTCCTCTTACTCTGGGCTCTTTCACTACTACTGCTCATGATCTCGAAACTCATACTATTCTTTCGGGTGGAAATATTACCCAAGCTCTAAACATACCTCCTCATAAGGATCTCAGCTAAAAGACGGCTTAAAGGAAAGAGTACAACTCACTTTTATCTCAAACGCATGATTCAAATGAATATGGGTGCATTCCTCTGAAACTTGATACTTAACTTACTTTGGGCTTCTCTCAAGCTTCTACGGAGTCTCATAACTTCCTCAAAATCTTGCTAAGAACAACTTATTAACATAGAACTGACTATTGTTTTCAACCACCTCTAGTATGATGGGTAGTCGAATGATTCAGAGAAACACACGAGTTAGAATAGATCACTATGACTTAGCTCTTTTGCACGATTAAGAGTATGAAAGAAGGAAAACTTTTCTTAAATGTATATAATACCTCATTCATAGAAGTGGGGACCTCAAAAACATAAATACGATCCTATTGACACGGCTTCATAGACACCCTAGGAAACTTAAACTCAGCGCTCTGATACCAAATTTGTCACGAACCGAGTCTACACTCTGTACGTGGTCGACACTCAAAGACCATTGTTAGTCCCCAAGCGAACTCTTATGTTGGCTGACTACAAGCGAAAGACTAACTTGAGAATGCAAAAGCTTAAAATAGAATGAAATTCATAAAACATAAATACAAACTTTAAGTCCAAAGAAAACTCTGAATAATAAAATATATACATCTCGCCATAAAAGGCAACTTTAGTCTTTAAAATTTTTGAAGAAATAAATGAAGACTTCTAAAACACTATTGTTTATTTGTGAAGCCTCTAAATGACCATGATGGAAGTAGGGACAAGACCCACGACCTCCAAAAAAGTAAATAGAATCCTCCGGAAGAAAGGAGGCTTACAAGAGCTAACTCGAACTCCACGTGATATATACGGAACTCCTGTTGATGATCATGAATACGTGGATCCGAATCATCAAAAGATGCAGGCCAAATGGCTCAGTACATGGAATGTATGAGAATGTAAGGGGAATTCTAAAGCATAAAACACAGGCTTGAACTTGATAAAAAGGAAACATACTTACCTCTTTTCAACTCAACTCAAATCAAGAATAAGATACTCAACTCAAAGATTAGATATTCAACTCCAAGATTAGATACTCAACTTCAAAGATATGATACTCGACTTAATAAACTACAAATGAACTCAAGATACTCAACCTAAGGTTGTCACGACCCGAAACCACAACCATTATTAGTTAGGGTGCAATCTCGGATTGCGACCAGCGTCGTCGACCTCTCGGAGATCTAAGACAAGCCTTTGCGTACCATTCATTGCATACATGTATTAAAAATAGTGCAGAATTAAAACTTTTCATACGAAATAATAATACTCCAAAATATCCCTTTTGTAGAAAAACATAATGAAAGGCTAAGTCTCAAAGTCACCATCTTAGACATATGAATATAGAAAATAGCTAAGTCTATTACAATACTTTCAATAAGGAAAACTAAACATCAAGATGTACTCGGATCTAGTGAGGACATACCAAACTCTTTGATTGAATGAACACTAATCCAAGCTTCAACTTTGAGACTCTTTTCAAACGCCACCTACACCTTTAAAGATAGACAAAATGTATGGAATTAGTACAAACATTTGTATTAAGTATGGCGTAATGCATAAAATCATGAAAAAACAGACATTCATATAAAACATGCTCTTTTTGATGAAAACATCATAATATAAGTATAAGAACAACATTTAACACCTTAGAAACATACAAGACATCACATAAGCATTTTATCAAATATTGAAGAACATTACAGTGAACTAAGTTCAACTTTACAGTAACCTCTTTTAACTTGCATTCTTCTAACCAAAGGTTATCTTAAGATAAGATCATTCCCTTTTTCCTTTCATTAACTACCCACCTAAGGTTACTCTAAGATTCACCTAAGTAGGACAAGAAGAGACCATCCATACACCTTCTTCAAGCTTACCTAAGCAACCCTCAAAGCTACCCTAGATAGAGCACATTCTATTCCTTATACGTTAGCTAAAGTCGTGATTGTTCATTAAGTCAATTGTAAGACATTTCATTCATTATAGACTTCACATAATGGTCTTGGAAAGACCTAGGGACTCACATGCTAACATCTTCAAAGTCTAGTCGTGCAATGTCTAGATAGCGTCCCATTTCACTACCTAAACTTCCTAGAACTTATCTAACACTAGTATGTATCCCACATGATGAGAATAGTCAATAACCGACATAGACCATACTAGCTAGGCATGAAATCCGGAGTCTACCCTACTCCGATGGAGGGTGTTCTACTTGCCAAGGCTAGAACTAGGACACATCCTATGTAGGTACATGGTTAAGGAATATCAAGGTCTTTTATGTACTCTAGTCTCATTCTCAAGTAGAGGTACATTGTACTCTAGTCTCCTTCTTAAGTAGAGATACAAACCATAACATATTCACTCGGTGCTAGCCTTTGTTCTCATAGAGTAAGTTCAATATAAGGGACATATGAAAAGGTACCATCTCTTAGTCATTACCTAGTAATAATGCACCTACCAAAGATGGGTCCACTAAGGCTGCCATTCAATGGTCTATAAGGATAGCTCGTTCTTAACCTTCTTTCTATATAGAAGATTCCACATATTAGTCATGCTTAGAAGGGCACCATCTTAGGTCTACCGATCCTAGACTTTCATTAAACATTCATCCATACACATACAAGACAAAGGTGCCTAAGCCTACTAAGTCAAGATGTTCATATTCATCATATATATGTATCAAGTAAGGGACATAATCTACCAAAACAAGACACATCATTAATTCACATTAGCACATATAACATATCATTCTTTGAAGCACTTAGGAATGACCCTTATCATCTTTATGTCATCCTATACGTTACTATAACATCATCAATATAACCATTATATACTCATATAGTCATGTAGGAATAATCATGTATCAACTTTAAGACTACACACATAAACACATAGTCATAATCCAACATGATCACCTAATATCCATAGAAGAACACATACTTTATCTTAATCGCATGTAGATAGATATGATAATACTTCACAAAATAATTGAAGTCTAATTAACATAAGATAAATAGAATTAGGGCAGCGTACCACCAATCCATTCTTACCACTTCAATTCATGTCTAAATCATCCAATTCAATACCATAAGGCCCTTACCCATGGCCATGAATATCAATTCAATGTATAAATCATAATACTACACGAAACTAGGTCAATCAATATATATTTAACAATCTAAGACCAATTAGACATCAATTGAATACAATTCTTACATCATTAGAAAGCCCATAAGAAACTACTCATTAATTCATAAGTATAGAAACATGATCACTTAACCCATAAAATAGTCAAAATTGGAATTTGCATGGCTTGCATGGTTCCATAAGAGTTATAGCTTTAAAACATTGCATTAACATCAATTCAATTCAAAACATTGATTTAAAACATTTTATGCAAGAACCCATGGCTAGATCATGAAATTGGACAAATTATGTTTTTGATCATCTTTGAAAATCATTGGAATTGACTCCTTGAAGAAAGAGATTTCAAGGATGAATAACCATACCTTATAGATGAATAATCCACAAAAATTGATTGGAGACTTTGGAAACTTGGTCTTCTTCCTTAAGCTTTTTCTTGTTCTTCAATGGAGTTTGGAAAAGAGAGCGTTCTTGAGAGATTAACAGAATTTCGTTTGATTCTGATTTGGGATGTGTAATTGTGGTCTAAAACTGACCTAATATCGATATATAGACATCCCACGAATAACCCTAAAGACCCTCCACTTAAATTACCAAAATTCCCCTCCTAAATTGACTAAATATAGGAGAGCATTTGACTTAGCCTAATTCGGGTTTGACCATGATTTTTAATTAATTAATTAAGTTGCTAATTTAATTAATTAAGTGACCTAGGGTAATTTCTAAAGTACCCCTAAGTCATTAGAACCATAACCAACCCTTTGGACCATCCTAGGTTAGGTACTAGGATATTTCTTTAGTTAGTTACTCGGCTAGTGTCACCCGGTTAGGTCTTAGGATTTTGGGCACACTAGTTAGTTCATTTTAGTTAATCCTAGGTTAGTTAGCTAATTAGGTAAGTTATTAGAGTCTAGGGTTGGTTAGGAAGCTAGGCCCCACGTGGTTTGACCCGACCCACTCCTGCCCCTTAACCGCCCTAACCGAATTCGGTTGGGCTTGGTCTTAGTCTCTCGGCTGTTTAGCACATGTGCTTGCACAAGTGTTTGCACATGTGTTGCTGCGCACTTCTTGTCTAAGGATCCTCACTATGTCCTTGAGCACTGCTTAATCTATATGATCATTTTAATTGATCATGTGCTATGGTATGTACCTAATGTGCTAAGTTGAGAATCAATAATTTTAGCTTAGGGTCTTCATTGCAGGTACAATTTCTAAACAAGCTTGGATTTGAGTATTTGAGCCAACGTGTATTTTAAGTTACTTGTTAATACATAGAAATTGGCTAACACCCTTAAGCCAATATTCTCTAACATGCCCAATATTACCCAATATTGGGCATTGGGGTGCCTATGTATCCCAATGCATATTCTTAAAACCTATAGACTCTTCACTTGACAAGTACATTTTCTGGAATGTTACATTATTTCCCCCTTAGGAACATTCGTCTCCGAAAGACACATGCCACACTTTGAACATTTTTAAGGGTTAAGACTCAAATACTAACAGCTCATAACCATACAACACAGTATACAATACACAATACACTCATGAAGGGAAGACATCAATTTCACATACCTTTAAGAAACTCAAACATAACAAGAAGATAAAACTACTTCGACAACTTATCATGCAATAAGACTCAGCCTTTTCATTTCATATAGGAGGAATTTTGCTTCTCCACATAATATCATGCTCTTATACATCAGTTATATACACATCATAACCATTTTTCATGAAAGAAAAATTTAGCCAAATTTTCAAAACCTTTACATTAATAAACACTAATTTCTTTACAGTGAAACATGCTCAAATTTTCAATAATGCAACTCTTAAGCAATTTATGATGGAAGCACGACAATATAAGAGATAAGACAATATAAACTCACTTTAAAACATAATCATAACTTCATGAAATGCACAATGCAAGGAATCAATGAACTTCAACTTCAATTAGACTCCTAAACACAATGTAACATGCCACATGCTACTATGAAATTCTATCTCTCAAGGTTGAATTGAATAGAAGAGATGAGACAAAAATATACAACATAAATACTCACCATACTCCCCCACTTATAAGTAACTCATATAACTAAAGAGAGAAAACTATAACTTACCGGCATAATCATCATCATCCAGTTTTGTTCCTTTGGCTCGGAGAGCATTGTAAGACCCCGAAAATGAGATAAGGTGTCTAGAGCCTAACATGTTTGTCTTAATGTTCTAAGGTCCTAAAATGACTTATTATGTGATATAAAGTTATTGTGCAAAGTTTGAAGTGATTTGGAAGTCGAACGTCGAGGGACGTCCAAGACGTTCGACGAATAGTCGCTTATGTGCCTCATGTGTGTATGCATGCCTAAATTGTATGAAATGAGTATAATGAGTCTTGAAATGGTTTATAATTATGTTTAATATTATTGTATGAAGTTTCGTGAAGTTTGAAGGTCAAACGCCCAAGAACGTCCAAGGCGTTCGAAAGATAGCCCCTAAGACATTCATCGTATGTCATGTTGGTGTTAAGGCTGTTTGGACGTCTTGTAGGTGTTTGTTTTGGATGAAATTTATGTGGAAGGTCTATAACATGTAAAGGTTTGTAATCGCGTTAGAAACGTCCGGGTACGACTTTTAAAGGGCCCCATAAGAGGCCCCAAAAGAAGGACCCCAAAGCTGCCTAGAAACTGCTTGGGCAGTGTCCTTTGACGGACCCAATGACGGATCGTTGGGCCACCAACGGACCGTCGAGCAGGTATCTTCGAAGGGTACTTGCCTTGGGCAGTACTTAAGCCAAGATTTTGGCTAATTCATGGGCGACGGAGGGCATGACGCCTCGTTATGCCCATGACGCCCCGTCGAGGCCTACGTCGCGGGTGCCTGCAGGTTTGGCTGCCTGCGTTCTGCCACTTAAAGGGGTGAATGGGAAATTCACCCCACGTCCTAAACTGATTATTAAGGGTTTATTTAATTAATTTTAGGTGTATATAAGTCTTCTAAAACGTGATAAGCCCATTGATAAATCCTCTCATATGTTTTAAGCCTTTCCCCTCCAAAATATTCTCTCTAGAACCTCCATGGTTTTTGAAGCTCAAGAACAGCTTGTAGATTGGATTATCATGGGTTCTTCATCAAGTTTTATAGGTCTTCATGAAGATTAAGGTATGGTGATCCTTCATCTCTAAGTGACCTTTCACTTGGAGAGTTCTTCTCTATGTTTTCAAAGAAAGTTTATGATCAAAGTTCTTCTTCTCCAATCTAGCCATGGGTTCTTACCCAAAATGTTTTTAATGATTAAATCATGATGAATTGAAGTTAATAAAGTGATTTAAGTGTGTCTTCACTCCAATTGCATGATGAACCCATGTTCCTTCCAAAATTGGTTTAGCTTTTGCATGGGCTTTGTGATCTTGACTTGTTATCGAGTGAATTATGATTCCCTTACGTTGAAGTGATTGTATATACTGTTATTTACATGAATTTATGTTGAATTGATGTTTAATGATCCATGAGGATCAATGTATGAAGATTTGAGCATGTTTAGCCTAGTTTATATAGTTCACTGTAACATTGGCTTTCTTATGATCTAAAGTGAATTTCGATTAAGTTGTGGTTCCTGTAGCTACTGCTTTAGGTTAATACCATGGTTGAATTGTCGATATAAATCATGTATGACCAAAGTAGAGAAGGCTTGGTTTGAATTTATCTAGGTTCTTCTTGTCTATGAAGTTGTAACTTGTGATCCTGACGTTAGGATAGTCGCTATAGGAATTGATTATGGTTAATGTCTATAACTGCTGCCTATAATGAAATATGAGGATGAATTATATGTAATTAATACAATATGGGTCAATTCATGATAGGTTGAATATGATTAATTTATGTAAACTTACTTTCCATGAACTCCTTATATGAAGTATGCTTGTATCGACCTTAATGGCAAATTATAGTAGTGTCTCATCTAGATTATGATCTCATTAGCTACTGCCTTAGGGTGATACGATTCATGAAGTATGACCTATAATCCATATGAATGAAATTTGGTTAATGATCTATGTTCTTCTACTTTCCTAGTATGTGATGTATATGTTATGGTATAATCATGTAGTGACTTGTACATGGTTTATTATATGTTTAAAGTACATTTAGATACTGTTATATATGTGTTTTATTGATGAATAAGGTGTATTGATCAATGATGATCAAAGGGTGAGAATTGGGTAAGAATTCTTAATTCCTTTACTCTTCTACTTCTCTATTCTTTAAAGAAATGTTGATGAAGCCTTGTATGGCATTGTGTGGTATGGTCCACTTATGGGGGAGGTGTTTACTTTGTTGTCATTATATATGTGTTGACCAGGCCTTGAAGGCATATTGATGAACTTATGAACATGTGCTTAAGATGATACTATGAGAAGATTATGCTTACTTTCCTATTCTAGTTGTGGATTAGGTTGTGTGGCTATTTCATGAGCATGTGTATAACCATGTTAGGGTAAAGTATAGGTGCTGCCATTAATGTGTTAAGATGGTTAATAACCCCTTACCTATGTACCCCTTATATGAAAGTGTGAATAGCTAAGGTTAGGAGTCTTGATTACATTGTATATATTGTCTTGTCTCCTATGCTATTATGTGTTGTGTGTTATGTACTTGGAAGTGTAATGTGGTCTAAGAGGGTGGTTGACTTGAGAAGTCATTGATAGTTATTATGTGATCATGTTGGTCAATGTACACACACTCTCACTTATATGCATATTAGAAGTAGTATAAGTCATTGTGTCTGAATGAAAGGTAGTTCTCATATTCACTAGTGTCTACTACGATGCATATTAAGGTGATGTTTATGAATGTATGATTTGTATTCCCTTAGTAGGATGACTTGATAGGTGTACTAGTATGGGTAAGGGTATGGGACCTTGTCTACGCATTGCACATGTGTATCTTGATAGGATAGTTCCTAGGTTTGGTTCTTATGCATAAGAAGGATGAATATATGAACATGTTATGAATATGATATAATGAAGTATGAATGCGTTTAGTGTCTTAGTAGGTTAATATAATAGTATTGCTCATATAGTTATGCCTATAGACTTATGCATTGATATATGAATATGTGTGACCTTATGTCTTATGTGAAAGGTTTGCTCACATCTAAGTATACACTCACACACATGGATGATCTAGTTGGTGAGAGGGGCCTTACTAGGGGTGCCCAAGAATACTCCATATCTAGATAGGTGCTTGAATATGCTATAAGCATATGAATGATGAATCTTCTAAGCTTATGTTTTTATAAACAAACGTAATAAAGGCTTTTCAATAAAGGAAACTTAGCCTAGCACCGAGTGAACTTGTAGATGAGGGAGTGACACTTTCTTACATAAGAAAGGTAGGGTTCATTACGGTCCTCACGGGGTGGATAGCCTCATGACCCAACATAGGGTGAAGAGTTGATATTTCCATGAATTCCCCAAGTTCCATAAACTATGTTTCCACCATAGGATACTAGCTAGTGGATTTCCACCTAGATAGCTATGTCATGTTTGGTTCTACTTTGGCCGGTAGACCACCTTCCATCGGTGTAAGGTTTTATGACTCTGGATTCCATGATTAGCACCCATGGTCTATGTCGTTTAAGGTTATGGTTTCCCTAAAGGTAAAATGGACAATGGAAGTAATTGAATAGGATCCTAACTAGGAGGACTTAAGGTAAGTTACTTAGGATAGGTGGAAGTAATGAACCCATCTAGACATTGCACAAGTGACTCCTTAGGAAGTCTTAGGAAGGTACCTTAATAGATATGATTATGTATGTGTCCTTTATGTATGATATTGTAGTCTTGGTTTGACTATGATTATATTGCACTATACTTCTATGATGGCATGTGTTGTCTTGTGTAGATGCTATGTATGGTATTCTCTTATGTTCCTAAGGTGATGCATTGCACCAAGTATCCCTAAAGGATTAATTAGTAGGCAAATGAATTGAGAAAAGAGTTAGATGTTAAAGAGGGATGAGTTCACTGTAAAGTGACCTCAAATTGTACTTAAATTCTATATATGCTTTTCTATGATGTTTGGCCTTTGATTGTGTTGCTATGAAGTATGTGGATGATATAAATGCTATTGATAAAGGTTTTATGATGATTTACTCAAAATGGCATGAAGTATGTTTTCAAAGGAAATGTCCCTTTTTAAATGCATGTTTTTACATGGTTGCCATACTTAGTACATTCTTGTGCTAATACCATTCTTCTCTACTTTTTACACAAAGTGTAGGTTATGGAATGCTTAAAGGAGATCTATGATTGAGGAGATTGATAGGTGATTTCCCAAGCTCAAGGAAAGGAATCCTTAAGTTCAAGGATGTCCTACTAATGTCTTTAATGTAAAGTCTTTAAATATTGTATAGTTATGTAATGTGTCTTATGGGCCGTATCCCTAATGTATTCTAAAGTTATTGAGTCTAAGATGGCAAAGAGACTTAGAGTCTAAATATGTATTATGATTTATGTTTTATATATATATATATGATGTGATGTTTCTAGCATATGATGTTCTATGAAAAGTTTTAAATTTTCCGCTAAATTTACTATGCCAATGCAATGAATGATATGAGAGGCTTGTCTTAGACCTCCGAGAGGTCGACGCCGCCGGTTACAATCCAAAATTGTATCCTATCTTCTAGGGTATGGTTTTGGGACATGACAAACTTGGTATCAAGCATGAGGTTTATGTAGCGGTTTTAGGTTTTAAAAGTCTCATATTGCCACGTCTAGTAGAGTCTCGTAGCATTGGTGGTGAGTTGCGACACATCAAATGGTACGAGAGGCTATAGGACGATAGAGTTTCCCTTCTTCATCAATCTCATATCGTGCCATAGAACCTAATTCTATAAGATCTCTCTCTTATGTTTTCTTGTCCGGTGGTCTTTTAGATGTGATTACTTGGATGAGATTGTTCAATGCTTGAGGGAGAAAAGGTGAGTTGAAAATGCTTATCTTTGTTTTATGGTTTTAATGAGTATGTGTGAAAGTGACACTTGTCCTTATTTGATGATGTATATACTAAGGCAACTTGAAGGGTTAACTAGACTTAGGTAGGGGTATGGGAATCTACCTATGTCTTGCACTAGTTTGCCTTGATGGAGACCTTAGGAGTTTAATACTATGTATGTGTATGATGATAAATGTGAATGTCTTTATGAGGTGATCCCTATATTTGTAAACATGTAGATGGCCTAGTGTTCTAAAGATATGGAGTTATCCATGCATGAAGGTTATAGATGAGTGGAGTATGATGCTAATTGTAGTTCTTGTTGGGTTACTTGATTTAGTGAAGTTATGGGGCTTTACTTGATCATTGCACATGATGACTCTATGAGGATTATGATTGGTTATCTTACCTTGCTATGTATAAAATACCTCTTAGTTGATGATGTGATGCCAATTATGACAATATATGAAGTCTTTGTGAAAAAAGCAAGTTATGTCGAATGATGTATGTCATGATATAGTTGAAGCATGCTAGAAGTTATGGTGGTTAAAGTGAATTCTCTTAAATTGTGTATCCCTATATGGTTTTGATTGATAGTACCCAAATATTAGGATTTGAACTTGGATTGTTTAATAACTACCTATGGAAGTATGCTATCCTAGGAGTGTGATTAACAGTGTGCATTGTTTTCCTTTGTATATAAGTGGTACTTGATGAGTTGCTAGTATAAATTGGAGTTTTTTGTGGAGACTGGAGTTGTAAATATAGTATGCATGCTTATAAAGGATGAGTTGGTAAAGCTTTGCATCTTATAATTCCATACTTGTTACATGAAATGTCTAAATGTTGCACTTTTGGGTATTTGAGAAGCATGCTCACTGTAAAGACTAGGCAACTTATTGTAACATGTTTGGAGAACCTACTAAATTGTCATTTGATTGGATGTTGTTGAAATATGTGTAGAATTTATGAATCTGAATATGATAAGGAATGTGGAATAGAATTTTTGCTATTTAGATTGAAAGATGAGAATCTTATGACATGATGAGTCGTAGAGTTATTTCTAAACGTGTTGTTGTGTTATGAACTTCCTTGTTGTTTATCACTAATGATGTATGACCTTAGTGTCTATTGCAAGTAGGAAGACCTTATGTGAATTGAATGGTATGATAAAAAATTGATGGTTGAGGATGATTTGCCTAAAATGATAAGGTTTAGAATGCCTTAGTGTTGTTAAATTGAATTAATGAAAATTCCCTCTAAAGTAGTAATCACTTTAAGTGATGAATATGAAGGTTGTGTAGTTAAGATCCTCTATATGTTGGGTTAAGTTACTCTTAATTGGGTTTAACCTAAGTGGGGGATGGTGTTTGAGTAGTGAAATTGTAGAAATTGTCTACATTGTTCTTCTATTCTTACTTGAATTGGAAAATATGAATTCTTAGTATGCTTGTTCATGAAAATAGTCTTGCATAAAGTGTGAATTGTGTGATCTTTATATGATTGGTATGAATTGATTGACATCATCTTAGAGACGTGGTGAATTTTCCAAAGAGCATGAAAAGAAGTTTTTGATAAAATCCATGTTTTCTCTTGTTGACTTGCATTGGAATGTGCTAATTGTGAAGTTGACTTCAAGAGGTGAGACAAGGAACTTGGTAATAGTCACTTGTAGGTTAAATTTTTTAGCCTTATAATAGGAGTTGAGTCTCTTTTACAATGAAATATGTTGACCCTCTTGAAAAATTTAGTGACTTGATGATTTGTAATGCAAAATTGTAGGCTCATTCTTGAAAAGGTGAAAGCATGTTTAACTAAGTGTTCATTTGTGTGCCTATAAATTGTGTTATTTTTCTAAAATGAGGCTTACTGTAAGGGTGAGTACTATGTTAGAAAGTGAAACTTTGTGGAATGACTTCCTATTTTGTTGTGATATACTTGGTGTGATTTGCCATTTAGCTTTCACTAGGAAGAAAAATGTATGCATGTCTTGGATTGGAAGTTGAGATTTCTCATTTTTAAAGTAAATTGACCTTGTGTTTTACTAAGGTGTGAACTCATGATACATGTAAGTGTGTTGAGGAGCAAGACATTCCTCCATGTACACCACTAAGCATGGTATGGTGGAGTATAACCTTCATGGTGCTAGGTCCAAATAATGAAGTTCTTATGAGTGCTTAAGTAACTTTGAGTATGGGTTATGATCTGCTTATGAGTAGTTTTCAAGAGTTTCTTGTAATGAATTAAGGCGTAATGTTCATGTTATGATTAGGATAAGGATGTTCTCCTATGAACATGAAGAAGGGCCTTTGTGTTTGATGCATTAGAGAGTGAGTGAGTAATGGCTTTGCTTGCTTGTGTGCATTAAGTGCTAAAATGATTTGATGATATTTTAAATGTGATGAACTGCTCTTATATGCATTGAAGTCCTTGTCGTGATTTAAGAGTCTTAAGTGTCATTCGAGGACGAATGTTCCCAAGTGGGGGATATTATAAGACCCCGAAAATGAGATAAGGTGTCTAGATACTAAAATGTTAGTCTTAATGTTCTAAGGTCCTAAAATTCCTTATTATGTGATATAAAGTTAGTGTGCAAAGTTTGAAGTGATTTGGAAGTCGAACGTCGAGGGACGTCCAAGACGTTCGACGAATAGTCGTTTATGTGCCTCATGTGTGTATGCATGCCTAAATTGTATGAACTGAGTCTAATGAGTCTTTAAGTGGTTTATAATGATGTTTAATGTTATTGTATGAAGTTTCATGAAGTTTGGAGGTCAAACGCCCAAGAACGTCCAAGGCGTTCGAAAGATAGCCCCTAAGACGTTCATCGTATGTCATGTTGGGGTTAAGGCTCTTTGGACGTCTTGTAGGTGTTTGTTTTGGATGAAAATTATGTGGAAGGTCTATAACATGTAAAGGTTTGTAATCGCATTGGAAACATTTGGGTACGACTTCTAAAGGGCCGCGCAAGAGGCCCCAAAAGAAGGACCCCAAAGCTGCCTAGACACTGCCTGGGCAGTGTCCCTTGACGGACCCAATGACGGATCATTGGGGCACCAACGGACCTTCGAGCAGGTCTCGTCGAAGGTTACTTGCCTTGGGTAGGACTTAATCTAAGATTTTGGCTAAGTCATGGGCGACGGAGGGCATGACGCCCCGTCATGCCCATGATGCCCCGTCGAGGACTACGTCGCGGGTGCCTGCAGGTTTGGCTGCCTGCGTGCTGCCACTTAAAGGGGTGAATGGGAAATTCACCCCACGTCCTAAACTGATTATTAAGGGTTTATTTAGTTAATTTTAGGTGTATATAAGTCTTCTAAAACGTGATCAGCCCATTGATAAATCCTCTCACATGTTTTAAGCCTTTCCCCTCCAAAATATTCTCTCTAGAACCTCCAAGGTTTTTGAAGCTCAAGAACAGCTTATAGATTGGATTCTCATGGGTTCTTCATCAAGTTTTATAGGTCTTCATGAAGATTAAGGTATGGTGATCCTTCATCTCTAAGTAACCTTTCACTTGGAGAGTTCTTCTCTATGTTTTCAAAGAAAGTTTATGATCAAAGTTCTTCTTCTCCAATCTAGCCATGGGTTCTTTCTCAAAATGTTTTTAATGATTAAATCATGATGAATTGAAGTTAATACAGTGATTTAAGTGTGTTTTCACTCCAATTGCATGATGAACCCATGTTCCTTCCAAAATTGGTTTAGCCTTTGCATGGGCTTTGTGATCTTGACTTGTTATCGATTGAATTATGATTCCCTTACGTTGAAGTGATTGTATATACTGTTATTTACATGAATTTATGTTTAATTGATGTTGAATGATTCATGAGGATCAATGTATGAAGATTTGAGCATGTTTAGCCTAGTTTATATAGTTCACTGTAACATTGGCTTTCTTATGATCTAAAGTGAATTTCGATTAAGTTGTGGTTCTTGTAGCTACTGTTTTAGGTTAATACCATGGTTGAATTGTCGATATAAATCATGTATGACCAAAGTAGAGAAGGCTTGGTTTGAATTAATCTAGTTTCTTCTTGTCTATGAAGTTGTAACTTGTGATCCTGACGTTAGGATAGTCGCTATAGGAATTGATTATGGTTAATGTCTATAACTGCTGCCTATAATGAAATATGAGGATGAATTATATGTAATTAATACAATATGGGTCAATTCATGATAGGTTGAATATGATTAATTTATGTAAACTTACTTTCCATGAACTCCTTATATGAAGTATGCTTGTATCGACCTTAATGGCAAATTATAGTAGTGTCTCATCTAGATTATGATCTCATTAGCTACTGCCTTAGGGTGATATGATTCATGAAGTATGACGTATAATCCATATGAATGAAATTTGGTTAATGATCTATGTTCTTTATACTTTCCTAGTATGTGATGTATATGTTATGGTATAATCATGTAGTGACTTGTACATGGTTTCTTATATGTTTAAAGTACATTTAGATACTGTCATATATGTGTTTTATTGATGAATAAGGTGTATTGATCAATGATGATCAAAGGGTGAGAATTGGGTAAGAATGCTTAATTCCTTTACTCTTCTACTTCTCTATTCTTTAAAGAAATGTTGATGAAGCCTTGTATGGTATTGTGTGGTATGTTCCACTTATGGGGGCGGTGTTTACTTTGTTGTCATTATATATGTGTTGACCATGGCCTTGAAGGCATATTGATGAACTTATGAACATGTGCTTAAGATGATACTATGAGAAAATTATGCTTACTTTCCTATTCTAGTTGTGGATTAGGTTGTGTGGCTATTTCATGAGCATGTGTATAACCATGTTAGGGTAAAGTATAGGTGATGCCATTAATGTGTTAAGATGGTTAATAACCCCTTACCTATGTACCCCTTATATGAAAGTGTGAATAGCTAAAGTTAGGAGTCTTGATTACATTGTATATATTGTCTTGTCACCTATGCTATTATGTGTTGTGTGTTATGTACTTGGAAGTGTAATGTGGTCTAAGAGGGTGGTTGACTTGAGAAGTCATTGATAGTCATTATGTGATCATGTTGGTCAATGTACACAAATCTCACTTACATGCATATTAGAAGTAGTATAAGTCATTGTGTCTGAATGAAAGGTAGTTCTCATATTCACTAGTGTCTACTACGATGCATATTAAGGTGATGTTTATGAATGTATGATTTGTATTCCCTTACTAGGATGACTTGATAGGTGTACTAGTATGGGTAAGGGTATGGGACCTTGTCTACGCATTGCACATGTGTATCTTGATAGGATAGTTCCTAGGTTTGGTTCTTATGCATATGAAGGATGATTATATGAACATGTTATGAATATGATATAATGAAGTATGAATGCGTGTAGTGTCTTAGTAGGTTTATATAAAAGTATTGCTCATATAGTTATGCCTATAGACTTATGCATTGATATATGAATATGTGTGACCTTATGTCTTATGTGAAAGGTTTGCTCACATCTAAGTATACACTCACACACATGGATGATCTAGTTGGTGAGAGGGGCCTTACTAGGGGTGACCAAGAATACTCCAAATCTAGATAGGTGCTTGAATATGCTATAAGCATATGAATGATGAATCTCCTAAGCTTATGTTTTTATAAACAAACGTAATAAAGGCTTTTCAATAAAGGGAACTTAGCCTAGCACCGAGTGAACTTGTAAATGAGAGAGTGACACTTTCTTACATAAGAAAGGTAGGGTTCATTACGGTCCTCACGGGGTGGATAGACTCATGACCCAACATAGGGTGTAGAGTTGATATTTCCATGAATTCCCCAAGTTCCATAAACTATGTTGCCACCATAGGATACTAGCTAGTGGATTTCCACCTAGATAGCTATGTCATGTTTGGTTCTACTTTGGCTGGTAGACCACCTTCCATCGGTGTAAGGTTTTATGACTCCGGATTCCATGATTAGCACCCATGGTCTATGTCGTTTAAGGTTATGGTTTCCCTAAAGGTAAAATGGACAATGGAAGTAATTGAATAGGATCTTAACTAGGAGGACCTAAGGTAAGTTACTTAGGATAGGTGGAAGTAATGAACCCATCTAGACATTGCATAAGTGACTCCTTAGGAAGTCTTAGGAAGGTACCTTAATAGATATGATTATGTATGTGTCCTTTATGTATGATATTGTAGTCTTGGTTTGACTATGATTATATTGTACTATACTTCTAGGATGGCATGTGTTGTCTTGTGTAGATTCTATGTATGGTATTCTCTTATGTTCCTAAGGTGATGCATTGCACCAAGTATCCCTAAAGGATTACTTAGTAGGCAAATGAATTGAGAAAAGAGTTAGATGTTAAAGAGGATGAGTTCACTGTAAAGTGACCTCAAATTGTACTTAAATTCTATATGTGGCCTTTGATTGTGTTGCTATGAAGTATGTGGATGATATAAATGCTATTGATAAAGGTTTTATGATGATTCACTCAAAATGGCATGAAGTATGTTTTCAAAGGAAATGTCCCTTTTTAAATGCATGTTTTTACATGGTTGCCATACTTAGTACATTCTTGTACTAATCCCATTCTTCTCTACTTTTTACACAAAGTGTAGGTTATGGAATGCTTAAAGGAGATCTATGATTGAGGAGATTTATAGGTGATTTCCCAAGCTTAAGGAAAGGAATCCTTAAGTTCAAGGATGTCCTACTAATGTCTTTAATGTAAAGTCTTTAAATATTTTATAGTTATGTAATGTGTCTTATGGGTCGTATCCCTAATGTATTCTAAAGTTATTGAGTCTAAGATGGCAAAGAGACTTAGAGTCTAAATATGTATTATGACTTATGTTTTATATATATATATATGATGTGATGTTTCTAGCATATGATGTGCTATGAAAAGTTTTAAATTTTCCGCTAAATTTACTATGCCAATGCAATGAATGATATGAGAGGCTTGTCTTAGACCTCCGAGAGTTCGACGACGCCGGTTACAATCCAAGATTGTATCCTATCTTCTAGGGTATGGTTTTTGGATGTGACAAGCATAGAAGTGATTCCTCTTTGGAGCACCACCATCTGGAACATTAGGAGGAACTTGCTTGGCTTCTCTTCCTCTAGCCGAAATAGTAGGACAATCTCTCACCTTGTGATCATCCTTCCCACAACAAAAACACCCACTAGTACCGTCTAGACACTTCCCAAAGTTCTTCTTCCCACAAGTAGCACAAGTAGGCTTAACCATTTGGGAACCACCACCTCTCTCACGGTTCTCCTTAGGTGCACTAGAACCATCTTGATTTGGAGCCCTCTTCTTAAACTTATGTTGAACTTGCTCATCAGTTCTTCCCCTCTTAGCATCTTTACTTCTTCTCCTAAGTTTAGACTTTTCAATGGATTGAGCGTACACCATCAGCCTAGATAGAGTCATATCACCATGGAGCATGGTTGTACGACACTCTTCCTTCACCATATCTGAAACACCGGTCAAAAACCTACTCATTTCATCCCTAGGGTTAGACACCAAGGATGGAGCATACTTAGACAATAGGATAAACTTTAAGGAATACTCGCCTAAGGTTTATAAATTCTTCAATCTTAACATCCCTCCTCTCACGGCAAAAGTACCTTTCTAAGAATGCTTTGTTAAACTCTTCCCATTCTAAGGGACCCGATTCAACCGGTCTACTATCCTTCCATTGAGTAAACCATATTTTAGCAATATTTTTCAATTGATACGAAGCTAACTCCGCTTTCTCCCTAGAAGTCACTCCCATTGCATGCACTATCTTATACACCTCATCCAAGAAAGCTTGGGGATCTTCTCCCAGCTTAGAACCAAAGAAGGTAGGAGGATTCATCCTCACAAAGTCCCTCAATGTATAGGTCATAGTACTCTCCATAGCTTTTGTCACAACCCGAAACCATACCCTAGAAGATAGGGTGCAATCTCGGATTGCGACCGGCGTCATCGAACTCTCACAGTTCTAAGACAAGCCTCATTCATATCATTCATTGCATATATATAGTGAAAAGTAGTGCGGAATTAAAACTTTTCACAAAAATATAATATAGTCTTTAAAAACCTCTTTCATATAAAAGTAATAGAAATGCTAAGTCTCAATCTCATCATCTTAAGACACAAGAGTACTTTGGGACACGGCCCATACTTCAATACTAAAATAGAAATACTAGTCTATTACAATACTTCATAAAAGAAAGATAAAATGACAAATATATGCCCTCGAGTCAAATGAGGACATACTTCAATTCTTCTACTCGGACGATCCTTCTAAGCCCAAGTCTTCTTCTCCAAAAGCTCCTTACCTACCAAGGACTATAGATAGAAAATAAAGCATGGAATTAGTACAACCACATGTACTAAGTGTGGCTATATGCATAAAATCATGAAAACGGACTTTATTGGAAATATGCATCTTTTCATTGGAAATCATAGCTTAAACATAAGAACATCATTTAGCAATTAAGAAACACATAAGATAACATTTAATCAAAGATAGCATTTAAAGGCTCACTTTACAGTGAGTTCACTTCACTGTACAGTGAAGTCCTAGCCTTCCTATTAACATCTCCTAGCATGTAATTCCCTCACTTAAAGTCATCCTAAGATTCACTTAAGTCACACAAAGAGAGACCACCCATACACCCTCTCTAGATGTGCCTAAACGACCCTTAAGATTACCTACAATGAGTCACATACATACTTAGAACAGAATCATAAACATCTACGTAAGATTCATCTACTAAAGGTCAATTCCAAGGTTCACTTGAGTAAGTGTGGAGCGACCGCCCATATAATCTCTATCACACACACACAAGAGATCCTATAGACTACCTCAAATAGAATCATTCTCACTAAACACACCAACACCCAAATTAGAAGACATTCTCTTTCCAAAGCCTATCAAAAGACCTACTTAAGTAAATCGAGAAGATAAAGTCCATAGTACAATGACCTCTCCAAGATTACCTAAATAGTCCTTAAGACCTCCTAAGGTTTAGATCATGTCAACAAGATTAACCAACTTCCCTAACTAGAGTCATCCTCAAAACTTCCAAAGAAAAGACATGAAGAGACCATCCTTTCA
This sequence comes from Solanum sitiens, assembly GCA_016801875.1. Classification (NCBI taxonomy): domain Eukaryota; kingdom Viridiplantae; phylum Streptophyta; class Magnoliopsida; order Solanales; family Solanaceae; genus Solanum; species Solanum sitiens. The sequence continues at coordinate 312,055 of JABWTJ010000604.1, forward strand.
TGCCCTCCTCATACTTTAGCTAAGGAATGCATAAGTCACTTTAGATTAGGTACTCAACCATTTACATAGTCACTAACATATTCATTAAGACTCATACATCACCTAAGACACTCACATAAAGCATCACATAACACATTCATATAATGGTCTTGGACAAGACCTAGGAACTCCACATAACACCTTCAAAGTCTATTGTGCAATGTCTAGATAGCGTCCCATACCACCACCTAAACCTCATAAACTTATCTAATGCTAATAGGTATTCCACATGATGAGAATAGGCAATAACCGACATAGACCATGGTAGAAATACATGGAATCCGAAGTTCTATCCTACTTTGATGAGGTTGTTCTACTTGCCAATGGTAGAACTTGGACACATCCCATGTAGGCACATGGTTAAGGAATATGAAGAGCTTAATAAGCATTCAGTCTGTTCTTTAACTGAATCCACTTAACCCTACTCATACTCACTCGGTGCTAGCCATCGTTCTCATAGATTAGTTCACATTAAGGTTCATATAAATAGGTCATTATCTAGTTCATGACCCCCTTTACATTCACACTACCAAAGCAAGTTCCACTAGGGCATATCTCACTTCAGCGACAAGAAGCTCATAGTGATTTTCCTAAGGTATGATATGATGCCGTTCCAGCCAACCATCCCTAAGTCCATCACTCATAACATGAAGGATACCATTACGGCTAACTACTTCACAATTCATAACCTCGCCACTAAGTTCAAGGTTCCACATAACTTTGACCTTCTTATCATTAAGGTCCCACCTATATTTATTATTCAAGACTAAGAGTTATAACACCCTATATCAAGACATCACATACTCATAACCATATATACATCAAGTAAGAGATACAAGTCAACCAAGACAAGACATCACATACTTCACTTTTAACACATAATACAAGTCATTCTAGAAACACTTCTAAAACAACTTAACATCTTCAAGTCATCCTATATATCATCATAATATCATTAACATACTCCACATAGACTCCTAAAGTCAAGTAGGAATAACTATGACTTAACCTAACACTACACTCATAATGTCAAGTCAAAGTCTAACATGATCACTTAAGGCAACATAACTAGAAGAATACATACATGACTATATAACCTCATATGTAGATAGGTAATGTCATCAAACTACACAAATAGCCACATAACTTCAAGTAGTTGCCAATAAGTCCATGCTCATAATATCGCATAAAGTAATGCCGACAAGGCCACATCAATTGCAAGTAAAACACATAACACCGCCACCATAAGTGGACCATACCAATCACAATTGAATAGAAGTATAATTAATATCAAATTAAGGAAAACAGGGCAGCATACCTTCATACCCATATCCACACTTCAATTCAATGCCAATTCAACCAATTCAACATCACAAAGGCCCTTACCCATGGCCGTGAACAATAATTCAAAGCAATAACCATAAAACTCAATGAATCTACATCAATTCAATCTAGGTTTAACAATCTAAGATCAATTATATATCAATTGAATACAATTCTTATATCATTAGAAAGCCCATAAGAAACTACACAACAATTCATCAACATTAGCTTAATATCAAGTAACCCAATAAATAGTCAAAACTAGGGTTCATCAACTCACATGGGTTCATAGGTAATTTATGTTGAAATCATCAATACAATATCAATTAGATCATAATTCAATGTTTAGAAATTATTTATGCAAGATCCCATGGTAGAATCCCGAAATTGGACAATTCACTTTAGAAAACTTTGTAAAACACTTTGAGGATTGGGATCCTTGATGAAATAAGTTTCAAGTATCAAAATCCATACCTCAAGGATGATAATTCTTCACTTTGATGAAGAATTCTCCTTCAAAATTCCACACCAAGCTGATCCTTCAAGTTGGACTTCAATGGAGTCTTTGGGATTTCTAAGGGACTTTGGGGTTTTGATTTTAGAAGAATGAATTATTCTAAGTGTTAAACACTTATATACTCATCTAAAATACCCATAAGACCCTTAATAAAGCGTCTAAACTATTATTTGGACGTGGGATGAATTTACAAGTTCACCCCTAACTTGGCAGAAAATCTGCGCAGGAGAACTTGGCTTGCGACGACTGCCTTGTGATGGGGCGTCACGGCTGACACGGGCCGTCATGGACCTCCGTTGCAAGCTCCAATGGCTTGCCAAGGGTTTCCTCTACACCCTTGAACAAGGCCCCCATGGCGGAACCTTGTGACGGGCCGTCACAGCCATGAGCGGCCGTCGACTGCTCCGTCGCCAAGGCTGCCTGGGATAGCCTGCCATCAGGTTTTGGGTCCTTTCCTCAAGGACCCTTTGATGGTCCTTGGGGATAATTTACCGGACGTTTACAACCCAAATACTACCATCCATGAGTTTAACACCTCTCACATGAATTTCATCCAAAACGAACACGTAAAGCTCGACGAAACTCACCTAGACGTACAAGGTCGACTCAAGGCATATCTTTCGAATGCCTTGGACGTTCTTGGTCGTTTGACCTCCAAGCTTCACGAAACTTTAACAACTGCCTATACATGCCATATTAACTCTATTAAGAACCTTAAAACACCATGAAATACACATAAACACATAAAACCACATAAGAGACAATTAGGTGACTTAGTCGTCAAACGTCTTAGTCGTCCCTTGATGTTTGACTTCCAACACCTCTAATATTTTAGCTACTGCCTCTATACCACATATTAAACATATTTAGGACCTTAGAACACTAAGACCAACATGTTAGGCTCTAGTTAACCTATGTCATTTTCGAGGTCTTACAGCTTTCACCCTAGGCCCAATGTCTTTATTCACTTGAGTTGTCATAGCTCGGGCTAGGGTAAGGAGAGCCTCTCTAATATCCCCATTAGCCATTTCTGGGGGAAACACCGGAACCTCATTACCTCCTTCCACAATAGTTACATGATCATATTGAGCACCTTGAACACCTTGAGGAACTTGCTCAACTTGTGGAACATGTCCACCTCGGGGAGGAAGCCTCTCATTCACATCATTCTCTTCAACCCTCCTAGCCGGTGTCCTCCTTGTATTCATCTTCCTAGAAACACAAGGAAAACCATAAGAAAAGAGCACTTATAACTTTTAACTCTACGGCACGACATATGAGTAGAAAAGAAGGGAAACTCTATCGTCCTATAGCCTCTCGCCCATAGATGTGTCGCGACTCATACCGATGGTCAAGACTCTACTAGACCTGGCTTTTTGAGACTTTTTGATTCCTAAAACTACTTCATAACCTTATACTCTGATACCAAGCTTGTCACGACCCAAAACCACAACCCTTATTATTTAGGGTGCAATCTCGGATTGCGACCGGCGTCGTCGACCTCTCGGAGGTCTAAGACAAGCCCTTTCGTACCATTCATTGCATACATGTATGAAAAGTAGTGCGGAATTAAACTTTTTATATGAAATAATAATACTCCAAAATATCTCTTTTATAGAAAAACATAATGAAAGGCTAAGTCTCAAAGTCACCATCTTAGACATATGAATATAGAAAATAGCTAAGTCTATTACAATACTTTCAATAAGGAAAATTAAACATCAAGATGTCCTCGAATCTAGTGAGGACATACCAAACTCTTTGCTTGAATGAACACTAATCGAAGCTTAAACTTCGAGACTCCTTTCAAACGCCACCTACACCTTTAGATATAGACAAAATGTATGGAATTAGTACAAACACTTGTACTAAGTATGGCGTAATGCATAAAATCATGAAAAAATGGACATTCGTATAAAACATGCTCTTTTTTATGAGAACATCATAATATAAGTATAATAACAACATTTAACACCTTAGAAACATACAAGACATCACATAAGCATTTTATCAAATATTAAAGAAAATTACAGTGAACTAAGTTCAACTTTACAGTAACCTCTTTTAACTTGCATTCTTCTCACCAAAGGTTATCCTAAGATAAGATCACTCCCTTTTTCCTTTCATTAAATCCCCACCTAAGATTACTCTAAGATTCACCTAAGTAGGACAAGAAGAGACCGCCCATACACCCTCTTCAAGCTTACCTAAGCAACCCTCAAAGCTACCCTAGATAGAGAACATTCTATTCCTCATACGTTAGCTAAAGTCGTGATCGTTCATTAAGTAAATTAGAAGACATTTCATTCATTATAGACTTCACATAATGGTCTTGGAAAGACCTAGGGACTCACATTCTAACATCTTCAAAGTCTAGTCATGCAATGTCTAGATAGCGTCTCATTCCACTACCTAAACTTCCTAGAACTTATCTAACACTAGTATGTATCTCACATGATGAGAATAGGCAATAACCGACATATACCATACTAGCTAGGCATGAAATCCGGAGTCTACCCTACTCCGATGGAGGGTGTTCTACTTGCCAAGGGTAGAACTAGGACACATCCCATGTAGGCACATGGTTAAGGAATATCAAGGTCTTTTATGTACTCTAGTCTCATTCTCAAGTAGAGGTACATTGTACTCTAGTCTCCTTCTTAAGTAGAGATACAAAGCATAAAATATTCACTCGGTGCTAGCCTTTGTTCTCATAGAGTAAGTTCAATATAAGGGACATATGAAAAGGTACCATCTCTTAGTCATTACCTAGTAATAATGCACCTACCAAAGATAGGTGCACTAAGGATGCCATTCAATGGTCTATAAGGATAGCTCATTCTTAACCTTCATTCTATATAGAAGATTCCACATATTAGTCATGCTTAGAAGGGCACCATCTTAGGTCAACCAATCCTAGACTTTCATTAAACTTTCATCCATACAATACAAGACAAAGGTGTCTAAGCCTACTAAGTCAAGATGTTCATATTCATCATATACATGTATCAAGTAAGTGACATAATCTACCAAAACAAGACACATCATTAATTCACATTAGCACATATAACATATCATTCTTTGAAGCACTTAGGAATGACCCTTATCATCTTTATGTCATCCTATACGTTACTATAACATCATTAATATAACCATCATATACTCATATAGTCATGTAGGAATAATCATGTATCAACTTTAATACTACACACATAAACACATAGTCATAATCCAACATAATCACCTAATATTCATAGAAGAACACATACTTTCACTTAATCGCATGTAGATGATATGATCATACTTCACAAAATAATTGAAGTCTAATTAACATAAAATAAAGAGAATTAGGGAAGCGTACCACTAATCCATTCTTACCACTTCATCCATGTCTAAATCATACAATTCAATACCATAAGGCCATTATCCATGGCCATGAATATCAATTCAAAGTATAAATCATAATACTAGGCGAAACTAAGTCAATTAAATATATATTTAACAATCTAAGACCAATTAGACATCTATTGAATACAATTCTTACATCACTAGAAAGCCCATAAGAAACTACTCATTAATTCATAAGTATAGAAACTTGATCACTTAACCCATAAAATAGTCAAAACAGGAATTTGCATCGCTTGCATGGGTTCATAAGAATTATAGCTTTAAAACATTTCATTAACATCAATTAAATTCTAAAACATTGATTTAAAACCTTTTATGCAAGAACCTATAGCTAGATCATGAAATTGGACAAATCATGTTTTTGATCATCTTTGAAAATCATTGGGATTGACTTCTTGAAGAAAGAGATTTCAAGGATGAATAACCATACCTTATAGATGAATAATCCACGAAAATTGATTGGAGACTTCGGAAACTTGGTCTTCTTCCTTAAGCTTTTTCTTGTTCTTCAATGGAGTTTGGAAAAGAGAGCGTTCTTGAGAGATTAACAAAATTTTGTTTGATTCTGATTTGGGACGTGTAATTGTGGTCTAAAACTGACTTAATATCTATATATAGACGTCCCACGAATAACCCTAAAGACCCTCCACTTAAATTACCAAAATGCCCTTCCTAAATTGACTAAATATAGGAGAGAATTGACTTAGCCTAATTCGGGTTTGACCATGATTTTTAATTAATTAATTAAGTTGCTAATTTAATTAATTAAGTGACCTAGGGTAATTACTAAAGTACCCTTAAGTCATTAGAACCATAACCAACCCTTTGGACCATCCTAGGTTAGGTACTAGGATGTTTCTTTAGTTAGTTACTCGGCTAGTGTCACCCGATTAGGTCTTAGGATTTCGGGCACACTAGTTAGTTCATTTTAGTTAATCCTAGGTTAGTTAGCTAATTAGGTAAGTTAGTTAGAGTCTAGAGTTGGTTAGGAAGCTAGGCCCCACGTGATTTGACCCAACGCACGCCTGCCCCCTAACCGCCCTAACCGAATTAAGTTGGGCTTGGTCTTAGTCTCTCGGTCGTTTAGAACATGAGCTTGCACATGTGTTTGCACACGTGTTGTTGCGCACTTCTTGTCTAAGCATCCTCATTATGTCCTTGGGCACTGCTTAATCTATATGATCATTTTAATTGATCATGTTCTATGATACCTAGGCTTGACACTTGGATGCCTCGTACCTAATGTGTTAAGTTGAGAATCAATAATTTTAGCTTAGGGTCTTCATTGCAGGTACAATTTCTAAACTAGCTTGGATTGGAGTATTTGAGCCAAAGTGTATTTTAAGTTACTTGTTAATACATAGAAATTGGCTAACACCCTTAAGCCAATATTCTCTAACATGCCCAATATTACCCAATATTGGGCATTGGGGTGCCTATGTATCCCAATGCATATTCTTAAAACCTAATAGACTCTTCACTTGACAAGTACATTTTCTGGAATGTTACAGTACTCAACTTAAAATACTCAACTCTTGATACTTAGCTGAACTCATTTAGATATAAAGCAGTTTAAAACAAGTGCAATATAAAGAAAAATTGTTTAAAACATGATCTCAACTCATAATAATAATAATATCATAAAATACATATCATGATCCCTCTCAAAGTCTACTTGTGCAATGCATGAATGAATTCTAATACCCTCATTCATACTAAGAAGAACCCCTTGAGGGACCATGCAATTTCTTTTGTGGGAGTTTCTCTAACCGACAACCACCACTATAAGCTTAAGTGGTGATACAACGTCTTACCCACGCTGCCAGAACTGTCCTATACTTTGTCGGCATATAGAACGCTTAACTTAGTGGATCCACTAGCTTAACTTATGTGATCATCTAAAAAGTATTATCCATTAATACCACGATGGCTACATGGTTTATGGAGATTTGAGTTATTATGAACTCGCATCCACATATCGATGCTCAATATTACTCACAAAAATATACTTAGCTCATATATTTTTAAAGCAACTTCTTTCTTTAGTTTGAGATAGTTACTCAAAACTACCCTCTTAAAGAGGTAACTTCTCTTGAAAACTCTTTCATACAACATATCAAAATCATATTTTAATATGATAATTGATGACTCGGGAAGTCATACTACATGAACATTGATGGTATATCTAGATACTATATTGCTTAAACATTGATGACATACTCGATTTTCATACTAATCATGTTTTAGAAACTCTTTCTCAAACTCATCTTTTTTCTTAAAAGAGATAGTACTGAAACTACTCAAAACTCTTTTCAAAATCTCAGTTTCTTCTCATCTTAAATGTAAAACATTTACTCTTGGTAATACTTAGTTCACATATATCATTTTTAAGAAAATGAACTTTACTTTTATTGTTTACTAACCTTTAATGCTTAAGTCTTAAAACAAAGTTAAAATATTTGTAAAAGACTTCTTAAATATGATTCATGTCAAATTATGGACGTGAACGACTCAATGCAAAGTTTTCAATAACCATAGATATAACTCAATACTTAAGACTTAAAACTTGAAGATAAAATTCCTCTCAAAGGTACTCAACTGATTGAGTTCATGCCGAAGTTATGGACATGAACGACTCGACTCGAAGGTCTACATAATTACATGGAACTAATGAGTACAACTCTTATAATTCTCTTACATAATTCCTCCAATCTTAGCTCAAATCAATAGTTGATCTCAAAAGGTTCATAATTGAACTCAAAAGTTTTCTTCAACTCTACTCTTAACTCTCTCTTGAATGTGAGTTATGAATTCAAGAGTTATGGTTCATGATATGAAGGATCTCAATAAAAATATAGAAATTCGATAATTAGGAATAGAACTTTTAAAAGAAACATGAACTCAAGAACTCAAAATCAACTTATCGCAACAATAATCAAATCTAGGGGTAGAATCCTAGATTATTCTTTTACTGATCTAAAAGTAGATTTAGGGCGTGAGGACGAACTAGTCCAACACTATGATAGACTTACATACCTAGAAGAACAAGATTCTTGAAGAATCTTTAATAACCTTTAAGAATAAATTGATTAGAAGCCTTGACACCCTAGCTTGAAGGTAAACAATCAAGAAAACCTTTCTTGAGATTCTTGAATTAGTTTCTTGAAATCTCTATGACCAATGATTTTGATTTGCATTAGTGAACATGAAAATATGATTGTTTTTAGCCTTTATTAGTCAAGAAATTCGTTTAGGGTTTTCTTTGAGGTAAAAAAACAAAAATAACCCTATTTAATGTTTTCCCGTCGGCTAACTCGTAACAGCATTGTACAGGTTACTTAAATAGTCATAACTTTTTACTCAGAAATTGGATTGACATGAAATTGGTAGTGTTGGAAAGTAGATTCAATTACATTTAATTGGATAGGTTATGGATCTCGTAACTCTTAATATTTCAAGAGATATGGTCGTTTAAAGTTGACCCAAGTAGAATCTTAATTACATCAAAACTTAATGAAACTTCAAGAACACTTATCAAGAACTCATAAAAAACTTAAATCCTTAAATTTCAAGAACGAAATTACGCTGAATAAATCATGATTGTCGTGTGAGTAAACGAACCCAACACTATGAAAGCTTACATACCTCTTAGGGATTAAACTCATGGCAAAATTCGCAACTATACTCTAGAACGTCGACGAACGCTTTCATCCTTTTCTCTTTTCACATTTTTTCTCTTCTTTTCTTTTCTTGAACTCTCAACTAAAACCTTAGATGTATATTAGGATTATAAAGCTGGACCTAATAGGATTATACCCCTAAAATATTACTAAAATCGAATTAAATATGGGCGGGTAAGGAAAAAGACCAAAATACCTCTCCCTATTTTCGGCCAACTTTCCTTAACTAGACAGTCTAACTTTAAAAGGTCATAACTCCCTCATCCGAACTTGAAACTTAGCAAACTTGGTAAAGTTGGAAAGATAGTTCAAATATATTTCATGTGGTATCTTGTATCACACCTAAATCATCTTGTTCTAGGAGTTATGATCATTTGAACTTTACCCAAAACTCATACTTAACTCTCCAAATTTCAGATTTTGCTATTTCAAATTTAGTTCTTTTTGGAACTTTTGGTGCTAAATCTAGTTAACTGACCTTAATACTTAGGAAATTTTTAATTCCTTGGTAAAATCTCACTCACTACGATGAACAATTCAACTCTTAGTTCAAAGTTCTTCCGGGGTGTTACAAAGTGCATTGGTACTCGTCTTTTTTTTTTTTTGTAATTTGACTCCCAAAAATACTTTTTTTTAAAATATTAGTCAAATATGATATTCTTATCAAATATACATTTCAAATGAATTAGTCATATAAAAATTATTATTTTTGAAAAAATCACTTTTTTGAAAAGGTTATTTTTTTTAAAAAATTAAAAAAAAAATAGTTTTAACTACAATATCAAATTTGCTCTTAACATCACTTATGGTCATGCACACACCTTGGGTGTTACGAGTGCTCTAGAAAGACGACCTAAGTCTTTCATAAAAGGCGACCACACCTTCACACTCACATAGGTGATTCCATCAAGTATATCTCAAATAGATCACCTTAAGGCTATAGAATCATTAAGAGAAAAATAAGCTCATCCTTATAAAACACCGCCTCACGTTATAGGGATAGAAAAAGTTGTGTATATTGAGGCCTAACAGGTCCACCACATTACCTCAATAAATGGACTTTAGCCCCAACCCTCTCGACGTTTCAAGAATTATTTTCCTTGTCAAGTCCTTGGTCATAGGATCCGACAGATTTCTTTCGAACCTTACATATTTCAAGAAAATAACACCCAGTATCGATGGCTATTTAACTGCACCAGCCACCATGTGTGATGCAGATATGTCTCGTTTTCCATTCTACACACTATAATAAGCAATCCTATTTGACACCTCTCAATAGCCAACATTTTATATTTCTTTTTTCTCATTTTTCAAAACATTTCTTTCTTTATAAAGGAACAAATATGATAAATATATTAGTGACAGTTATGTTCTTTTTAATACTTATGACTAAACCACATAAATATTAGAAATTAAAAGAGAAATAAATAGATATTTATAACTTATATGAGAGAATGTCAAGAGTTTTCTCTAATATTTAAAATAAGGTAGATAATCATAAATGGTTCCAAAAAAATGGTAAAAGTTAATCACGAACTAATATTGACCTGTTAATTGTTAAGAGAATAACAGAACTATGAACATTCGGAATTTCACTTATTTACAATTACACTAGTCTCTAGTAAAATGGTCATAATGATTTACTTTAAACATTAAATGATACAAAATTGGTGGCATTTGAAAGAAAACTCACTGACGTACAATTTCATATGACATGGCTCATCTAATTGATTACGTACTAAAAAATATGGTAGTATAAATTGTTTGGCTTCTAGAGAGGCACAAATTGATTGGATGTAGTTTTTTGACCAAATTTTTTTGTATGGTATTTGTTATGATTTAATAAATTATGTGTGTTAGTTTAATGGATAATTATAGGTATTAATAAGTTCAAATGAGGTATGGACCGTGAAATAGAGTTTTTCTATGCCCGAAATTAACATCAAAAGGCAAAATTATAAAAGTTTGAAATTTTACTTATTTACAATTACACTAGTCTCTAGTAAAATGGTCATAATGATTTTCTTTAAAAATTAAATGATACCAATTTTGTGACATTTTAAATAAAACTCATTGACCTACAAATTTCATATTTCATGGCTAACCTAAATCATTACATACTAAAAGATATCGTAGTGTACATTGTTTGCCTTCTAGAGAGGCACACATTGATTGCATATAGTTTATTGCCCAAAATTTTTTGTGGGTGTTTGTGATGATTTAATAAATTATGTGTGTTAGTAGAATGGATAATTATAGGTATTATGGACCGTGAAATAGAGTTTTTCTATACCCGAAATTAACATAAAGCTAAAATTATGAAAGTTCGAATTTTTACTTATTTACATTGGTACTCTGTATGTAGAGAAGACTTACTTTAGAACGTGCACACCCATTCGAGTATGATTATAAGTTGGGCACGTGGAGATCTATATTTAGCTATCACTAAATAAATTCATGTAACTTGTACAATAAACAGATCATTCTAAAATTTCTTGACACCATAGTCTTTAAATTAGCTATAACATAATAATACCCGCCTTCTTAATAGAAATGTAATGACCCATACCGCCATTTATAGTATATGGACATGTATCCACTATAAAGTCCTTCTCGCAACTTTGTATTGTGGTTTTTGACTTGCGAGCATGGATGGCATGATCCCTGAGGTTATGGTTATACATTTCGAGGAAGAATATATAATTATAGGACTTAAAATTTTCAAATTTGATGGAGGTCAATATTTTGAATTAGCAAACTTGAAATTGTGTTTTTACACTTTCATTAGGACATGAGGGTTATTTATGAATTAATTAGTAGCAATCCCAAGCTAAGGAATAACCATTAGATCTTTATTAATAGTTAGTATCCAATTAGCTACTCTCTTTAGCTAATTTCATCCTAGAAACTACTATTAGATCTTTATTTATCTTACTTTACTATCTTTCAAACAAATAAACAAACTCACATATACATTATTTGAGGATGAAAAAATAATCAAGACCACTCTATCGAACTTAACATAAAGAAAATGAAGCATCTCTACATAAGTTTAAACTAATTCTTTTTAATCATCGAAAACCTAGAGTGGTAATTGATCTTTCAAACTGTCACATAAATAAGGAACAATGAGAGTATAGATTTAATAATATTGGTTAAAATACCCGTCTCAAAATAGTTCATACATATGGGATAATTTTTTGGAGGACATAAAAAAAAGTTATAAATATGATCTCCAAAATGGAGGGCATGTATTGAAGGAGCAATTTGTTTTAGAATAGAAGTTGACAATGACTTAAGCTAAATACTAAAAGCATTTAAGGATAATCTATTATATACTAAAGTTTATCTTGCCACTCTTTAATTATTAATTTTATTTTTTCAATATAAGTAATTTTATTAATCATAACGAAAATCTATTATATGTTGATAACTAAACAAAAAAACAACTTCTCTACTAAAAAAAACTGAAATCCCAATGATAAAATATATTTTCCTCTAATTTGTTCTCTTCTTTAAATGTCAATCACCGCTTATAAAAATTTTTGCATACGCCAGAGGAGGTAAAGGTTGAGTGGTGGATTTAATCCCTCGAGGAGCTGGTTTCTTGAGTTGCTCAATCTCCCTTTGTGCTGCTCAATCTACCTTTGTGTTGCTTGAGCATGCTCCAACTGGGAGTCAAGTTTGTGCACCTTGGCCTTTTCAACTTCATGTGTTTGTTCTTGTTCGAGATGTGCTATCTTTATATCTTCAATTTTCTTCTTCAAAGATTCTGTTTTCTTCTTCAAAGTTTCCATTATCATTTTCATTGTTTCAATTTTCTCCTTGACCTTCTTATGTTCTCCTTGAGTATGGTTGATGAATCCCTCAACATCATATACACTGAGTATAGCATTTTTATTGTTTTTCTTCAATTTAGACAAAAATGACATGATTTCTTTCTATGTGTTTTGCAAATGCAGAAATAAGAAATGCACTCTATAATCTCTGAATTCTAGATGTACTCTCATTTTATGTGGATGTATTTAAATTTTGGGAATCAAAATAATACTTTAGGTTCTCGAAGTGAAAAGAAAAGTTATTTGAAGCTCATGTAGACATGTTCAATTTAATTTATGTTTGTGTACGGGATATGTGTTTAGTAAAAAAAACTCAATTACTGAAGTATATTAGATATTTAGGAGTAAATAATATATACTTACTCATCTAATAATCATCAGGTTTTAGGTGAAAGAACAACTTAGATATTATCAATGATTTAGAGATAAAATTCTTGATGGTAGCAACAACATAGATATTATACAGGCTTGTTCTCATTTAATAAGAAATTTATACATCGTATTTTTTTATTGTGATAAGCATAACAAGAAAGAACTCTTAAATATAAATAAAAAAAAAAAAAAAAAAAAGTGGAAGGAAGTCCACAAAAGAAAAGCCTCTGAATGGAACTCACTACTCGATCCATATTAGAATTCGGGTTTGTTTACTCAACCGACTAAGCGGACTAGGAAGGGGTGCCCTTGGAGGTCAGGTTTTCTAATATGTTGAAAACTCTGTGTAAGGAATCAACAAAAGTAACATATTTGTTGCTTCCTTGTTCAGACAAAAAAAATATGTTGCTTCCCTACGCAGAGCTTTTCGCATATTAGAGAACTTGATCTTCTCAAAACGCTCATCTTTTATGTCTTTTTCTTACTTATTTTTGCATTTGATAGCTATTTCTTACCAAGATTATCATAATAAGATATATGATATGTAAATATTTTATTGAATGTGTGTGAATCTCAAACATGTAAATTTGCAGAAAGGGTAACGAAAAATGAGACATGAGTGCACAAGTTTTATATATATATATCCTTGTTACCCACGGTGCAAGGACCCAATAACATTAAATTTTATAGCAATTGATTATATTTTTTTATAATATCCATATTTAAATGTATTATTATTTTAAAAGTGAGTTAGAAAATAAGCTATAATAAGATTTCTTTCAATTTGAAACACGACTTCAAATTACATTTCAAATTTTCACGATCAAATACTGATTTTCAAATAAATTAAAATTTATTTTAAAAAATGTGAATCATATTTTTTATAGTCAAATAGATAACTTAGAAATGAAAAAAATGAACACCACACTAGTAACTTTTTGTTTTTTCATGTCAACAAAAAAGAACACATAGTAGCTACAACAAGAAAAAATGTCCTTTGAATTTTTGAGTATATCCTTCCATTGAAAATTAGTAGAAAGCTTTCAAAAATTCTGTTCATTCAATTTAATTTGTCTATTATATTAAAGAGAATTTCACTTTCAGCATATCAAGAGATTTTTTCATGTCTTATCCTGAACGTTAATTACTCAATTCATAAATTATTTTTCAAAAATCTCAAATAATATATTGAGTGATAGAGAAATTGTGATAAAATACCTATATTATTATTAATTTAAAAAACTGTAAAATTTAAGATGGACAAACAAAATTAAATAATGTAAGTATAAAATATAAATCGAGCCCACGAAAAACAGAATAAGCATTAGAGAGGAGAATAAACAGGCAATACAAGCCGACATGTTGACATTGTGTTGCCCGCTTATACACCTTTACGTGATGGTATTAGTATATATATATGTCAGTGTATGAAAGCTCAAAGATACTCACAGTTGGGCCCTCAGGCAGTACAGACAAGAGAGTTACTGGCTTTGGTGGATTGCTTCTCACTATTATATTTCAGATTTAAGTCCATGAATTTTAAAAAACAATTTGGCATAACATACAAGAAAGTTAAAATATTATCTCCAAAGGGGAGGCCATGTATAGAAAGAATAGAAAATGCAATTGAGGGATGAAATATTAAGGAAAAAAGAGAGGTTTTTATAGTTGATATGAGTATTTTTTACAAGGTAAAACTTGGAAATATAATATATAACATTCCATACATGTTGATTTACATAGATTTAATTAGTCAAAACTAAATCAAATCTATCAAACTTAAAAGAACCTACCAAAATATAATTTTAGCAAGAAAATCATTGTCATTAAACATGTAAATAATTAAGTGTTATAGTCCACATTCATTGAATTGTTAAGATTCCAAATCTATCAATTTTAAAAAACCTACCAAATCCAAAAAATCATTATCATAAAAAATATGTAAATAAATTATTACTCCCCTTAGTCCACATTCAGTACATTGTTGAGATTTCAAATCTATCACTCTTAAAAATTTATTAAAGTTATATTCCTAATTAGCAAGAAAATCAGTATCATAAAATATGTAAATAGATTATTAGTCCCTCTAGTCAACATTCAGTAAATTATTGAAATTTCAAATCTATCACTCTTAAAAATTTATTAGAATCATATTCATAATTAGCAAGAAAATCAGTATAATAAAATATGTAAATAGATTACTAGTCCCTCTAGTCAACATTCAGTAAATTGTTAGAGATTTTCAAATCTATCACTCTTAAAAATCTATTAGAATCATATTCTTAATTAGTAAAAAAATCAGTATCATTAAAATTATGTAAATAGATTGTTACTCCCTTTAGTCCACATTCAGTAAATTGGTGAGATTTCAAATCTATCACTCTTAAAAATCTATTAGAATCGTATTCTTAATTAGCAAGAAAATCAGTATCTTAAAAGATGTAAATAGATTATTAGCCTCTCTAGTCAACATTCAGTAAGTTGTTGAGATTTCAAATCTATCACTCTTAAAAATCTATTAGAATTATATTCTTATTAGCAAGAAAATCAGTATCATAAAATATGTAAATAGATTATTAGTCCCTCTAGTCAACATTCATTAAATTGTTGAGATTTCAAATCTCTCACTCTTAAAAATATATTAGAATCATATTCTTAATTAGCAAGAAAATCAGTATAATAAAATATGTAAATACAATAAGTCACTCTAGTCAACATCCAGTAAATTGTTAGATTTTTTTCATAGTCCAAAATAAGTGAACATCTCAAAGTTTAAGAGAATTTTTTAGACCTTTTTTGCATGGTTACCTTCCTTCTGATGACGTTCTTAGCTACTTACCATTTTCTAGGACAATAACTTGAAAATAATAAAAAGGATAATAGTGAAAAGTAGTATTTAACGTATATAATTAAATATTTTTCTTAAAGGGTGTGTCATTACCAGTGGCGGACCCAGGATTTTCATCAGAAGGTTCGAAAAGTAAAAGTATAAACGTGTAAACAAGCCAACAATTTTTTTTGAAGGAATGTAACCTTTGATTTCTTTTGGATTTATTACCACACTTTTAGCATGTTTTATTTTTTTTTTAAATGTAAAAACGGAACTGGAACTAAAAAGAAATTTTAAAAATGAAACTAAAAAAGAAAAAGTAAAAATTTAAATGCTAGCCAAGGATTCGAACCTTGAACATCAGACATAGTTTTTGAGGTGCTTAACACTTGGCTATCTATCTATCTATATATATATATATATATATATATATATATTCACATAAATACAGAAATTTTACTTTATATATACAATGTAATTTTTAACTGAGGGTATTCGGGTGAACCCCTTGGCTTACCTGTGGGTCCGCCCCTGGTCATTATTTGTAACTAGGGTTGTTCATCGTTATGGTTAACAACAAAACTAAACCAAAATCCGAACCAAATCGATTAGAAAAAACTGATATTTGGTTTAGTTTGGTTAGGTTTGATTTTAAAATTTTGTAAACCGATATTATTTGGTTTGATTTTGGTTTTACTAAAAAATAACCGCAAAAATAATCAAACTTAACCGATAAATTAGATATATAAATTTTTAATTATTTATATATTATTCATAATTAAATTTAAAATATTTTGTTAAATTTTAATTAACTTAAGTTTTTAACTTTACCATTTTCTCAAGCCCAACACTTTAGCCCAAGTATAACAATCTCAAATCCAAGTCCATCAAAATTCATTTTAGTCTTTACCTATTGTACTTCACATAAAATAGTCACACTTTCTCTTAAGTGATTGTTCGTGTAATTATAACTCTAATATTGCTTAAATGCTTGACAGAATCGACATTAGTTTTTTTGTCGATGTTCATGTACTTGGTGTTTGTGTCTATTGAGATACATACGTCCTCAAAAAGTTATTACTTTCAAGCCAAATAAACCAGAAATAATGAACCAAACCAATGATTATTTTTTTCGTTTAGTTGGTTTTAGAAATTTAAAAAATCGATTAGATTGATTTGATTTTGATTTTAATCAATAACCAATCCAAACCGAACCACGAACACCCCTACATGTAACAATTCAGGCGCATTATTACTTCAACTTTTGCCCGATAAACCTTTAAATACCTTAAAGTGATTTTCTTATCCCTATATACATTAATTTAACGATCCAATTCCGTACATTGTAGTCTATAATATTAATCTTGATAGTTTAAATTATTTTGACTTACTTTTTAATAGTAATATGACTATATCATTGATTTGTATTGATTGAATTAAATAATATCTAACTTTATAGGAAAAACATTGTACGTAATTGCCCTTCTATGTAATTATAAGTAAACAAAATGTGATATATTTTTTAAACATAATGATAGTGCATCAAATTAAATTTAGAGCTAATTAATTTGTAATAAGTTTTAAATTTTTTTAGCCAAATAATTTACTAGCAAGCCATAGATAAACTTATAAAACAAGAGGTTGTAACACTATTTTTAATATAAAATAATGATTGCGATCATAAACCAAATAGTCCTTTCCATGTCATAAATACAATTTCACAGCTTTAAGTGCTTATGCAATTGAGTAGCATTTCACCATTGGCAAATCTATTTTTAGCTATCAATAAATAAATTCATGTAACTTGTACAATAAACATATCATTCTAAAATTTCTAGACATCATAGTCTTTAAATTAGCTATAAAATATTAATGTCCGCCTTCTTAATAGAAATGTAATGATCCATACTGTAATTTAATGTTTGTGGATATGTATCCCCTATAAAACCCTTCGCAACTTTATATTGTGATTTTTGACTTGTGGTATGGATGGTATGATTCTTGAGGTGGTGAATATATGTTTCGAGGAAGAATATCTAATTCTAGGACTTAAAAATTACAAATTTGATGAAGCTCAATATTTTGAATTAGCGAACTTGAAATTGAGTTTTTACCCTTCCATTAGGACTGGAGAGTTATTTATGAATTAATTAGTAGCAGTCCCAAGCTAAGGAACAAATATTACTTGTTTATTTATCTTACTTTACAAACTTTCAAATAAATAAACAAACTCACATATGCATTACTTCAGGATGAAAAAAAAAAATCAAACTCTACCGAAATTAACATAAAGAAATGAAGCATCTCTACATAAGCTTAAAATATTTTTTTTAATCTTCACAAACCTAGAGTAGTAATTGATCTTTCAAACCGTCACATAAATAGGTACAGGAAGAGTATAGATTTAATAAGATTGATTAAAATACCCATCTTAAAATAGTTCATACATTTGGTAGTTCATACATTTGGGATAATAAAAGTTCAATAACTTAAGTTAAAATTAAAAGCATTTAAGGAGAATCTATTACATACTAAAGTTTATATTGCCACTCTTTAATTATTAATTTTATTTTTTCAATAAGCAATCTTTTCCTAAACATTAACGAGAATTTATGACATGTTCATAACTAAACGAATAAACAACTTTTCTACTAGAAAAAAAAATGAAATCTCAACTATAAAAATATATTTTCCCTCTAATTTGTTCTCTTCTTTAAATATCGACCACCGCTTATAAAAATTGTTGCATACGCCAGAGGAGGTAGAGGTTGAGTGCTGGATTTAATCCCTCAAGGAGTTGGATTTTCTTGCTGCTCAATCTCCCTTTGCGTTGCTTGAGCATGCTCCAACTGGGTGTCAAGTTTCTAAACCTTGGCCTTTTCAACTTCATGTGCTTGTTCTTCTTCGAGATGTGCTATCTTTATATCTTCAATTTTCTTCTTCAAAGATTTTATTTTCTTCTTCAAATTTTCCATTATCATTTTTATTGTTTCAATTTTCTCCTTGGTCTTCTTATGTTCTCCTCGAGTATGATTGATAATCCCTCAACATCAGTGCAAAACATCAATTGCGCTGAGTATAGCATTTTCACTATTTTTTTTCAATTTAGACAAAAATGACATAATTTATTTCAATGTGTTTTGTAAATTTCAGAAATGAGAAATGTACTCTATGACCTTTGAATTCTAGATATTGTAAGAGAGACACCAAAAAACAAACAGAAAAATAAGGAACCATAGAAGGATTTTTATAGTTGGTGTGAGATTTTTCTCAAGATAATATTTAAAAATTTAGTAAAAACATTTTATATATATTGATTTTGCATTAGATTTGACAAAAAAAAAAACAAACTTATCAATATTGAAACCTACCAAAAATATAATCTTAATTATTTATATGAAATAAACATCATAAAATAGGAAAATAAATTATTAGTATCATTAATTCATTATTCTCCCAATCAACCCAAATTGAATAGATGATTAATACTACATGGAAGGAAAATCCACAATTGACCTCCAAGAAAGTCAAGTAATTAACTATTAAATTAAATACTATTTGCCATTTAAAAAAAGGAATTTCATAAATTTCATTTCTAGTATTAAATTCAGATTAAAAAAATATAATGTAAAACAAATTATTTTTCTATGATGAACGGAGTGGGTTGGAGTCTTCACAGATTTGACCTACATTAGGTACATAATATCAGCCTAGGAATGAGAAATAGGTAGTACTAATATGAATCAACTGAAGCAAATCATTGCTAATGAAGAGATTTCTATTTTTATTTTATAAGGCTGAAACAGATTACGAGGTGAGTTAAATCATTATCAATAAAGTAAAAATTTATATAGCTAACCAACTTAATTACTTATAAGATCTCCTAATTAAAAATACTTCCAAATCTAAACATGAAAATGAAGAAATGAATTGTTTACTCTATAATAGAGATTAAGTTATTTAGTCATACCTAAACATAGATTTGCGGATGGAAAAGTGTTATTCCATTATGTGAGATTGTATTTATGATATTGAAAGGGACCATTTAGATTATGGTGTCAATCTGATATCGCTCTATAGGTGTGTTTGAACAACAATCTTGATTTTTCTAAAATTACTTATTTATTATTTGCTTATATATGATTGATACTTTATTTTTGTTTTTTCAAAAATTATGTCTCAACCTCTTATTCTTGTAAGTTTATCTATTATTGCTTGCTAGTTATTTTTTGATTTCAGAAAAAAGTTATTTCAAATTAATTAACAGTTAAGTTATTTAAAATGGGGCTCAAAAGTCATGACCAGAACAGCCTAAAAATGCCCTGATTCAACCATAAATATTGGGGTTTTAGTTTCTAGCTTTGCCATCAATTATGGTTTTATTAGTTCTAGATTATCTTTTAAGAATTTATTAAGTTGACAACCTCCTTTTTTCTCTTGTATATGAATACTGTGTTTTTCATTCTTAAGGACACATTACATTGAGATTATTAATAATAACATTGAGAATTTAGTTGTCTAACTTTTATTAGTTTCATAGTATAAGGGTAATTCCTTTTGTGATATCTTTGGTTCATCCTAATTGTTGTTTTAAATTACTCATTAAGTGATCAATATCTAAATCTATCATTTTGATTCATTTTCTCAAGTAAAGACATTAGATATCTTTCGCAATCTATATTATTACTTGGATCTTGCCAAGTCTTTAGAACATCATGTTCTTGAAGATTCTTGAATTATTCTTCGAAATTTTTTCAGTGACTTCATTTTTGGTTTTTAGATTATTTTTTCTATTTTGATTCCACACATCTAAATATTCACTTCTAAAATTGAAATCTCTCTAACCACACATTTATTATTATATAATTCAATCAAGACAGCAAAAAATATCAAGTTATAACTAGGAAAATTAGTCTAAAAATTTTAAATTATCAAGACTAATATCATAGATGCAAGGTGAGAAATCAAGATATTGTAGTAACAATAAATGATTTTAAGGTATTAAACGTTGATTGCACGAAAAGTGGACTAACAACAATAATTTAATGCACCCAAGGGTGTGGCCTATAGTCAACGAAGTGGTTGAGAACAAAATCTCACTTTCAAAATGTGGGCCCCAAGGTTTAAAAAGTTGAAAGACCAATTTGTATATCCAATAATGATAGATCATTTTCCTCTTTAATGTAAAGCTATTTCGATATAATTTATGTACTAAAAAATAAACTAACGATATAATTTATGTACTAAAAATAAAACTTACATTGTAAAAAATATTTAGGTGAAACACACTTTGATTAATTTCTGATGATGGGTGTACACTCTCTCTTTTGTTTAGAAATTTTGTCTTGTGATACTCCATGTGGAAAAATAATTCCAGCATGACAAATCTAAATAAATTAGTATTAGGTTAAAAGTAAGAACTATTTCCGTATAAATTAATTTATTACAACCTTGACATCCATAATCTTCTTCTACATTTTCTTAACTGTATCTCATATCTATCGTGACAATGATATCTTCGACTTGAAAAGGGCGAGTTTAGTTTTTTAAAGAGAACACTTAAATCTATAGTTGAAAAAAATAATGTAACAGGAAATAGAGTTGTTATATATAAAGGTGGTCTGAGATTTAATGGACAAACACGCCTAGAAACATTTTTATACAAATATTTGATCTAGTTGTTGTTTATATGTATTTCCCTAACCATTGAGTGATAGTTCATGTAGAAAATTCATTAATAATTCATATATGAAACTCAATAAAGTGAAATAGTTTAACTGTATTTTTTATCCTTAAATAAATATTATGGTACAGGTTAGGGGCGAAGCTATAACCGACGAAGGATGGTCAATCGAACGCCCTTCGTCGAAAAATTAGTTCGTGTATATAGATAAAATATTCATTATTATGTGGATGTATGAACAAATTAACATTCTTTAATTATAAACAAAGATCTATGGTATAGCGGTAAGCTTGTTCAATTAAGAGCCTCAGGTCTCTAGTTCAATTCCTGCATTTTAGCAAAATCTTTTTTTAAAAGGAAAGAAATAGAAATAGTTGTCCAGAATTTTATTGTTTCTTTATAATTTTGATCAAGCGAATTGTTAGATTAACACCATCTTATGAATTAAATTTAATGATAAACTTAAAAATCACTTTTCAATTTTCACTATTATTCTTTTGATTATTTCTAAATTATTCTTTAGAAACATAGAATACTTAAGAATCTCGTTAAAAATGATACATATGGAAAAAAAGTTTCAACAATTCTCTTGAACTATAAAAAATTCACTTATTTTAAATTATGAAAAGAGTCTCAACAATTCAACTAGAGGGAGTGTATTCAACAAATAGTTAAAATAGTTTTTCTTGACTTTTCTCTGTTAATTTTGATTTATGTCATTGATAGTTTTATAATTTTCACTAAAAAAAGTTCGCTCTTTTAAAGTTTAAACATCTTTAACGAAATTTCTGACTACGCCATTAGTTCAGGTGCAATAATAATAAAAACACCAATTGAACATATCAAGAATAAAAGTTTGTGATGTTCATAAATTTAAGTGGAAATTTTATATCTGCACAATTGAAGTCATTCGTCTCTCCAACATCTTTGCATTATAAAGCAGGCAAAAAACAACGGAAATTTAGATATTTCAAAAGTTTTATATTTTTCTGAAAATAGAATTTCAAAAGTTATACTGATAAAATATGAAAAGAACTTGTTATATTTAATGGTTACATTTAATGGAATAATTACTGCTGATAAAATATAATTTATTTTGATTCATTTACCATGGGAATGTGGCTATATATCATTATTAGTTGTATATCATTTGTATCGTCCTTATTCTCTTTGTAAATAATTCTCACTTCCCCTTTCCATTCTTAATAATTAAAAAAATTACACAAGTATACAACTTATTTTACCGTATTCTTTTAAGAAAATTATCATTTGAAAAGATTATAAAAATATCTACTATCTCCTATTTATGGATATATCACTTTGCAAGATATATCAGTCGGATACATCACTTTACGTGACGTATCGAGACGTTGAGTGATGCAGTCGAAACTGAGAGGTGATGTGTTGACATATTGAGGGATGTATTCAAAATTGAGACACGGTGTATCGGGGCGCTTTGGGACGTATCTGTAATACCTCAAAAATGACTTTGGTGAAGCTAGAGCCTAACATGGTTGTCATGATGGTCTAAGGTCCTTAATTGGTCTATAATGTGGTATTGAGGCAGTGTCTAACAGTTTAGGTGCATTGGAAGTCAAACGTCAAGGGACGACCAAGACGTTCAACGAGTAAGTCACCTATGTTTCTCATGAGTGGTTATGTGCTTATATGTGTGTTTCATGAGTTAATGACGTCCTTATATGAATTATTATAGTGTTTATATACAGTGTGTCTAGTTTCGTGAAGTTTGGAGGTCAAACGTCCAAGAACATCCATGACTTTCGAAAGGTTTTTCTTGAAACGACCTTGTGTGTCTTGGTATGTTTCGTCGAGTTTTACGTGTTCGTTTTGGATGAAATTTATGTGGGAGGTCCTAAACTCATATACAAACATATTCGGGTTTGAAACATCCGGGTGAAAGTCCCCAAGGACCAACCAAGGGTCTTTGAGGAAGGACCCTTCTCAAGAGCCAAGACTGCCCAAAACAGTCCCAAACGACGGAGGCAGTAGACGGATCGTGGGCAAGTCGACGCCCTGTCAATGGGTGTCGTGGGTCAGTAATTAGGCGTGGTAGAAGGCAAGGACAAGGACCAGCCTCAGTCCCAAACCACGGACCAACAGGACGGTCCGTTGGTTGGGAAACGGGCCGTCGTTGGCAACCGTTTGTAAGGACTGGTTCCTGCGCAGTTGTTGTTAAGTGAAAGGGGTGAAATGGAAATTTCATCCTACGTCCAAATAAAAGAAAGGACGGTTACTTAAGGTTACTTTGGGTATTTTAAACATGTTTATAAGCCATGAACTTAGAAGAATGAATTCTTTAAAAATCAAAATCCAAAATCTCTTAGAAATTCAGAACTCCACTGAAATCAAAACTCAAGGAAGAGCCTGGATTAGAGATTTGAGTGGTGACTCTTCATCAAATTGGTGGATTAACATCAATAAGGTATGGTATTTGATCCTTTAAACTCTATTCATCAAGGAGTCAATCTTCAAAGTGACTTTCAAAATCTTCTTAAAAGATGAGTTTTCTAAATTGAAATCTATGTATGGGTTCTTGCCTTAAAGGTTTTAAAGCATTGAATATTGATTGAATTGTTGTTAATTAGATGATTTTAAATCAATTAAACTATGAACCCATGTAATTGATGAACCCTAATTTTTGACTACTTTATGGGTTAAGTGATATTGTCTTAATTCTTATGAATTCTAGTGTAGTTTTCCATGGGCACCTGAATGATGTAAGAATTGTATTCAATTGATGTATAGGTGGTCTTAAATTATAAATCTATATTTAATTGACCTAGTTTCATTGAGTATTATAGTTTTTGTATTGAGTTGTTATTCATGGCCATGGGTAAGGGCCTTATTGTAGTGAATTGGATGATTTAGCTAAGGATTGAAGTGGAGAGAATGCATTGGTGGTACGCTGCCCTAATTCTCTTTATTTTATGTAATGTAGCTCTTTAATTATATTGTGATTTGTATGGTCCACTTATGGTGGCAGTTTTATGTGATTGATGTGGCCTTGTCGGCGTTACTTTATGTATTATGATGATCATGGCCTTGTCGGCAACCTACTTTAAGTATTATGATAATTTGTGTAGTTGTGTCACGCCCCGAGTTACCCCCGAGACGCGGACACGGAACATAGGACCACAAGTGATCCTAAGCTAACCCTGCTGGCATGATCATGAGCATACTAAAGAATAATAAACTGTTGCGGAAGCTAAATCATACTTAAAATGAAAAGATGGGGAATACCCATATGCTAAATCTGAGATATATGAAAAATGATGAGTTTAATACAAAGAAAATATCAACTCAACGTTAAGCTGAACTAACTATGTCTTAAATAAGCCTCTAAACTGGACTAAAAATACTGGGACAAGCCCCAGCTAAATCTAGCAAAACTGAAACTAAATGACTACAAGACTGAAATGAAACTCATGACTGTTGTCCTCGGAGAAAAAGGACTCACCACTGAATCTGCTGAACTGGAGATCGGAAATTGATCTATGCGTGATCTGGATGCTGAGAACCTGAACCTACATCACGAGAAGATGTAGCGCACGTATGCGTCAGTACTTGAAAGGTACTGAGCATGTAGGATAGAGTAAAGCTGAAAGAAAACATAACTGAACAAGCACAAAAGCAAGTATAATAATCTGAACATGATATGCTGATTTTTGAGTTAACTGTCAATGACCAATTTATAACATGCTGAAACTGAATACTGAATATACTGATAAATGGTCAATGCAGAGAGTCTAACTGAATTGTGGGAGCTACTAATAACCGATAATAAAACCACATGAGATAAATGTGGAGTCCGATGTATACGCCCCATCGAGAGGACTCAATATACCCTGCCAAAGGTATAAAGGCATGCTGGCGTGATCACTAAACTGATTACCCACAGAGGGGACTTACAACCTACTTGGCTAGTAGTTCTGGGACTAATTGGGTACGCTAAACCCTAGTCTAACTCGGTATTATGCTACTCCCATTGATTTATGTAGTTAACTGATTATTTCTGAATTTCTGTAAAATACTGGATATCACAAAACTGAACATGCAAACTGAGAATGCAACATTTAATCTGATAATAATGCATTAATAACTGAGGCATGTATATCTGAAGTAACTGAAATATCTGATCTAGCACGTGTAATTCCATAACTAAAGAAATACAAAGCTAGGGTTCTGAAATTCATGCGATAATCTGAGTAATAACATGATAATCTGATTTGGAACATATACTTCAACTAAATCATGAAGTTCTGTCGTAATTCTACGAACCCTAGGTTTAATCATGATAAGAGAATCAAGAACTGCCTGAAAACTAGGGACCCAATGGGTGAAAGCAACTCACTAGTGAAATCCCACATACCTGGTGATGAAATTCACGGAAAAATACTTAGATTTTGTGATTGGAACTGCTAGAAACTTGCTGCGTTCGTTACTAGGGTTATTCATCTTTTTTTCTCCTTTCTTACTTCTAATTTTCTAACTTTTGATTAATGATTTTGACTTAGGCAAGTTTTAGTTATGTTTCTAGGCTTAAACTGACTAAAATCTGATGATTTAGGGTCAAAACGATGTATCTTAAGGTTTAAACGAAGTGGAAAAAGACCAAAAGACTCCTGGGTAAGTTGCTGTCGGACCAAACGACGATCAGGACTGACGGTCCATCGTTTGGTCCGTAGGTTGGGCCTGTTCGACAGACCTTTACTAAAATGGACACAACTTTTTGCTCAGAGGTCTGATCTTAGCAAGGTCAGTCGATATGGAAAGATAATTCAATTATCTATCTGTGGGAAGCTCATAGGACACCTAATTAATTTTGTGATAGGAGTTATGACCATTTTAAGTTGACCCAACTGCATTTCCCCCTTAACTGTCTGCTAGTTCCCACCTACGGTCAGACCTACGGACCGTGGGTCCACCTACGGACCGTGCTGGTCATCCGTGGCTCTTGTCAGAGAGTGGGTGAATGGGGTGTCGATCAATGAACTCAGACTACGGACCGTAGTTGACCTACGGACCGTAAGTCCGGCCATTGTTCAACACTTAGTCAAATCTTCTGGATTGAGATTTTGGGTGGTTTCTGACCCATTCGACTGATGTGCAGGATGGACTGTGGGTCAGGCTATGGTCCGTCGATGGTCATCGTCTGTTGCACATGTAGATTTTCTAAAAAATTGGTTTTTGGTCTGTTTTGGATATGGAGTGTTACATTATCTCCCCCTTGGGAACATTCATCCTCGAATGAAGACTAAACTAGCTGGAATAAAGGGAGAGAGTTGCAAACCCTACTACTAAACAGTGAGAACTGAGTTTCTGACAGAATTGAGTTCCGAGAACATGCAAATACGCTAAAAATGCAAGTACAAACTGAGGGAACATGATTCTAAGACTGAATTCACGCATGAATGACTGGAAAACTAAAGAGGAACTATTACCTCAAACTGGAGTGGAATCGGAAGGAAAGAGGTGAGGATACTTGGCTTTCATGGTTGCTTCTGCTTCCCAAGTAGCTCCCTCTACGGACTGACTCCTCCACAAAACCTTGACTGAAGCAACTTCTTTGTTTATCAACTTTCTAACCTGACGGTCAAGAATCTCAACTGGTACATCTTCATAAGAAAGACTATCTTTCACTGCCACACTCTCTAATGGCACTATTGAGGCTGGATCACCCACACACTTCTTCAAGAGCGAGATGTGGAAGACCGGATGCACTGCTGCTAAGTCTGCTGGTAATTCTAACTCATATGCCACCTTGCCAATCCTTTTCAAGATCTTGTAAGGGCCTGCATATCTAGGACTGAGTTTTCCTTTCTTGCCAAATCTCATCACCCCTTTCATAGGTGACACTTTTAGAAAAAACCAATCATCAACTTGGAACTCTAGTTCCCTTCTCCTTACATCTGCATAAGATTTCTGACAACTTTGGGCTGTCTTAAGTCTATCTCTAATGAGTTTTGAACTTTCTCCATAGCATAAAGGACTGAATCTGGCCCAATCAAAGCTGCTTCACCTACTTCAAACCAACCAACAGGAGACCTACATCTACACCCATACAAAGCCTCATAAGGGGACATCTGAATGCTGGAATGGTAGCTCTTGTTGTAGGCAAACTCAATCAGAGGAAGTTGATCATCCCAACTACCTTTGAAATCGATCACACAAGCTCTCAACATATCCTTTAGGGTCTGAATAGTACGCTCTGTTTGTCCATCCATCTGTGGGTGAAATGTTGTGCTAAGGTTAACTTGAGTACCAAGACCCTTCTAAAATGACTTCCAGAAATGAGAGTTAAACTGAGGACCTCTATCTGAGATGATAGACAAAGGAACCCTATGCAACCTCACAATTTCATTAATGTAAAGCTTGGCATAGTCCTATGTTGAATTTGTAGTCTTGACCGCCAAAAAGCGAGAAGACTTAGTCATCCTATCAACTATCACCCAAATGGAGTCATGATGTCTGCGAGTACGCGGTAATACTGTTATGAAATCCATATTGATCACTTCCCACTTCCAAGTAGGAATGTCGATCTCTTGAGTCATACTCCCTAGTTTCTGATATTCTACTTTGACTTGCTAGCAATTGGGGCACTTACTCACAAAATCTGCTATATCCCTCTTCATGCCATTCCACCAATAGACTTCCCGTAGATCGCGGTACATCTTAGTGGCACCTGGATGAATAGAATACCTAGAGTTATGGGCTTCTGAAAGAATATGTTGTCTCAACTCGCCCACATCAGGAACACACAATCTACTCTGGTAGCGAAGTACACCATCTCCCCCTTGGGAGAAAACCTCCACTCTCTGATTGTGGACTGCACCTTTTAGTTTAAGCAAGATTCACTGTCTTGATTTTCCTTAACCTCCACTACCAAAGAAGATTCTGCCCCATTTTGAACTGTTACACCATTGTCTGATATGCACATAAGGCGAACTCCCAAGCGAGCAAGCCTGTGAACATCCTTCACTAGATCCTTTCTTTCTTCCTCAACATGGGCTACACTACCCATAGATAGTCTACTAAGAGCATTGGCTACTACATTCGCCTTACCAGGATGATAATGCACACTCATATCATAATCCTTAAGGAACTCAAGTCATCTCCTCTGGCAAAGATTCAACTCTTTAGGGGTGAACACATATTGAAGGCTCTTATGGTCAGTGAACACATTTACATGAACACCATACAAGTAGTGTCTCCATATCTTGAGTGCAAACACCACTGCTGCAAGCTCGAGGTCATGAGTTGGATAGTTCTTCTCATGCACCTTAAGCTGTCTAGAAGCATAATCTATAACCTTATCTCGCTGCATCAACACACAACCAAGGCCAACTCTAGATGCATCGCAATAGATCACATAACCATCTGAACCCTATGGTAGAGTCAAGACAGGAGATGTAGTCAATCTAGTATTCAATTCTGCAAAGCTTTTCTCACAATCATCTGACCATTGAAACTTGACCATCTTCCGAGTCAACCTAGTCAATGGTGAGGCTATGGATGAAAATCCTTCCACGAACCTTCTGTAATAACCCGCTAGACCTAAGAACTTCTGATATATGTAGCAGAGGTAGGTCTGGGCCATTGTTTCACTGCTTCTATCTTCTGTGAATCCACTCGGATCCCTTCGCTAGATACAATGTGACCAAGTAAAGCAATGGATTGCAACCAGAACTCACATTTGCTAAACTTAGCGAATAACTGGCGATCCTTGAGAGTCTGTAGAACAATTCTCAAATGACTTGCATGTTCTTCCTCATTCCTAGAATAAATGAGGATATCATCAATAAAGACGATGACGAACAAGTCCAAGTACTGTTTGAACACTCTGTTCATCAAACCCATGAAAGTTGTGGGAGCATTGGTTAGTCCAAACGACATAACTACAAATTCATAATGACCATACCGAGTTCTGAAGGCTGTTTTCAGAATATCACTATTTCTGAGTTTGAGCTGATGATAACCCGATCTGAGGTCTATCTTTGAGAAATGACTAGCACCCTGAAGTTGTCCAAACAAGTCATCAATCCTTGGGATGGGATACTTATTCTTGATTGTGACCTTGTTCAACTGTCTATAATCAATACACATTCTGAGAGAACCATCTTTCTTCTTTATGAACAACACTGGTGCACCCCATGGTGAAATGTTAGGTATGATGAAACCCTTATCTAGAAGGTCTTTCAACTGCACTTTCAATTCCTTAAGCTCTGCTGGAGCCATTCTGTAAGGAGGAACAGAAATAGACTGGGTATCTGGAAGGATATCAATTCCAAAGTCGATGTCCCTTTCGGGAGAAACTCCGGGAAGATGTTCTGGAAATACTTCTGGAAACTCACTGACTACTGGAACTGACTCAAGAGTTGGGGTTTCAGAGCTATAATCCTTAACCCGAACTAGATGGTAGAGATAACCCTTAGAGATCATCTTTCTGGCCTTAAGGTAAGAAATAAATCAACTCATAGGCGCTAAGCTACTACCCTTCCATTCTAAGATTGGTTCGTCTAGAAACTGGAAACGAACAATCCTAGTTCTACAATCGACGAAGGCATAACATGAATGTAACCAATCCATGCCTAGAATGATATCGAAGTCTACCATTTCTAACTCTACTAGATCTGCTGAGGTGAATTTCTGAGAGACTGTGACAGGGCAATTTTTGTATACCCGTCTAGCTATAACTGGGTCACCGACTGGAGTAGAGACTGAGAAAGGTTCTGAGAGAGTTTCTGGACTGACACTAAATTGTACTACTATGTAAGAAGTTACAAAAGAAAGAGTAGCCCCTGGACCTAACAATGCATAAACATCAAGGTCAAAGACTCGTAACGTACCAGTGACTACATCAGGAGAACCTTCCTAATCCTGGAGAGCCTGAAGGGGATACAACCTGTTTTGGCGCTGATCTCCACCTGTACCAGATGAGTTACCCTGCTGAGTCGGGCGATTTGCTGGTGTTGATGAAGTTGTAGACTAAGCTCTACCATTTCCACCTCCTTGACCCTGTCTCGAAGGACAATCCCTCAACCAGTGACCAGACTGACCGCACCCAAAATCCTTTTTTTCCTGCAATACACTCGCCCGAATGGTTCTTACCACACTTAGGGCAAGTGGGGTAAGTCTTGGTGCCTGAAACACTTCCCTGAGACTTAGAGCATGGTGCTCTAACCTTCTAGTCAAACTTGTTCTTGGAGGATGGAACACTAGCTGATGAAGGGGCTGGAGATGAGAACTTCTGCTGACTCTGCGAGCGAATTCCACCACCCAATTTCTGCTGAGAATAGTCATAGTTCCCAGTCCTAGCCTTCTTATTCTCTTTGTATTGTTCTCTAAGCTTATCACCCTCAACCTGCTGAGCATGAGTCATATGCCTAGAGATGTTCAAATCTCCCAGTAACATAGCATTTCTACACTCTGTTTTTACCAAATTCGACACTCCATACAAGAACTTATTCATTTGAGCCCTGGAGTCAGCAACCATGTGAGGAGCATACCTAGAGAGTTGGTTAAACTTCAGCCCATACTCTTGGACTGTCATGTTTCCCTGCCTCAAGTTCATGAATTCTTGAGCCTTTGCTTCTCTCAACTTTATTGGGAAAAACCTGTCGAGAAAAGTCTCACTGAAGCACTCCCAAGTAATAAGAGCTGCATTTGCACCCCTATTCTTCTTCCACTGAGTGTACCAAATATGAGCCACGTCTTTTAGCTGGTATGATGCCAACTCAACCCGATCATTCCCAGTAACCTGCATCACCTCAAAGATCTTCTTGATTTCGTCCAAGAAATGCTGAGGATCCTCATTAGTCTACAATCCTAAGAACTCAAGCGGATTCATCCTAAAAAAGTCACGGACCCTTGTTGCTGCTGATCCACCATTTTCATTCAGAGGAGCATGAACCCGATTGTTCTGGTGGGTCATACTCTGAACCAACATCTGTATGACGTTCCTGAACTCAGCATTGGATACTTCTAGATCTGGGACTGGAGGAGCTGCGTTTGCAATCCTGGCATTCGCATTCCTAGCGTTATCTCTACGAGGAGGCATGATCTTAAACGTAGAACGTCAAGTTAGAATGGGATTATATCATACCTTACGCACGATAAGAGTAACAACAAAGTGAAATTTTCCTAAAACACTTCATAGTCTCCCTCTCATTAGATGTGGTGCACTTCACACCCATGAAAAGGACTCTACTTAGTGCGGCTTTTCAGTCCTACCAAGTTTTGTAACGCCACGAGCTACCCCCGAGACGCGAACACAGAACCTAGGACACAAGTGATCCCAAGCTAACCCTGCTGGCATGATCATGAGCATACTAAAGAATAATAAACTATTGCGGAAGCTAAATCATACTTAAAATGAAAAGATGGGGAATACCATATGCTAAATCTGAGATATATGAAAAATGATGAGTTTAACACAAAGAAAATATCAACTCAACGCTAAGCTGAAACTAACTATGTCTGAAATAAGCCTCTAAACTGGACTAGAAATACTGGGACAAGCCCCAGCTAAATCTAGCAAAACTGAAACTAAATGACTACAAGACTGAAATGAAACTCATGACTGTTGTCCTCGGAGAATAACGACTCACCACTGAATCTGCTGAACTGGAGATCGGAAATTGATCAATGCGTGATCTGGATGCTGAGAACCTGAACCTACATCACGAGAAGATGTAACGCACGTATGCGTCAGTACTTGAAAGGTACTGAGCATGTAGGATAGAGTAAAGCTGAAAGAAAACATAACTGAACAAGCACAAAAGCAAGTATAAAAATCTGAACATGATATGCTGATTTCTGAGCTAACTGTCAATGACCAATTTATAACATGCTAAAACTGAATATAGAATGTACTGATAAATGGTCAATGCAGAGAGTCTAACTAAACTGTGGGAGCTACTAATAACCGATAATAAAACCACATGAGCTAAATGTGGAGTCCGATGTATACGCCCCATCGAGAGGACCCAATATACCCTGCCAAAGGTATAAAGGCATGCTGGCGTGATCACTAAACTGATTGCCCACAGAGGGGACTTACAACCTACTTGGCTAGTAGTTCTGGGACTAGTTGGGTACGCTAAACCCTAGTCTAACTCGGTATTATGCTACTCCCATTGATTTATGTAGTTAACTGATTATTTCTGAATTTCTGTAAAATACTGGATAGCTCAAAACTAAACATGTAAAATGAGAATGCAACATTTAATCTGATAATGATGCATTAATAACTGAGGAATGTATATCTGAAGTAACTGAAATATCTGACCTAGCACGTGTAATTTCATAACTAAAGAAATACAAAGCTAGGGTTCTGAAATTCATGCGATAATTTGAGTATAACATGATAATCTGATTTGGGACATATACTTCAACTAAATCATGAAGTTCTGTTGTAATTCTAGGAACCCTAGGTTTAATCATGATAAGAGAATCAAGAACTGCCTGAAAACTAGGGACCCAATGGGTGAAAGCAACCCACTAGTGAAATCCCACATACCTGGTGATGAAATTCACGTTAAAAAAATACTTAGATTTTGTGGTTGGAACTGCTAGAAACTTGATGCGTTCTTTACTAGGGTTACTCACCTTTTTTTCTCCTTTCTTGCTTCTAATTTTCTAACTTTTGATTAATGATTTTGACTTAGGTAAGTTTTAGTTATGTTTCTAGGTGTAAACGGACTAAAATCTGATGATTTAGGGTCAAAACAACGTATCTTAAGGTTTAAACGAAGTGGCAAAAGACCAAAAGACCCCTGGGTAAGTTTCTGTCGGACCAAACGACGACCAGGACTGACGGTCCGTCGTTTGGTCCATAGGTTGGGCCTGTTCGACAGGCCTTTACTAAAATGGGCATAACTGTTTGCTTGAAGGTCTAATTTTAGCAAGTTCTGTGGATATGGAAAGTTAATTCAATTATCTATCTGTTTGTAGGTTATAGGACACCTAATGAATTTTGTGCTAAGAGTTATGACCATTTGAAGTTGACCTAACTACATTTCCCCCTTAACTGTCTGCTAGTTCCCACCTACGGTCAGACCTACGGACCGTGGGTCCCCCTACGGACTGTGCTGGTCATCCGTGGCTTTCTTCAAAGAGTGGGTGAATGTGGTTTTGATCAACAGACTCATACTACGGACCGTAGTCTGACCTACAGACCGTAAGTCCATCCGTCGTTCGACACTTAGTCAAATCTTCTAGATTGTGATTTTGGGTGGTTTCTAACCCAATCGACTGATGTGCAGGACATGCCGTGGTTCAGGCTACGGTCCATCGATGGCCACCGTCTGTTGCACCTGTAGATTTTCTGAAAAACTAGTTTTTGGTCTGTTTTGGATATGGGGTGTTACAAGTTGATTATGTGAAGTATAATCATATCTATCTACATGTGAGTAATGTGAAAGTATGTGTTTCTTCTATTGATGTTAGGTGATCATGTTAGACTATGACTATGTGTCCATGTGTGTAGTCTTAGAGTTGATGCATGATTGTTCCTACTTGACTATCTGAGTCTATAATGGTTATATTGATGATTTTATAGCAATGTATAGGATGACATAAAGATTATAAGGGTTATTCGTAAGTACTTGAAAGAATGATATGCTATATGTAATAAAGTAAAGTATGTTGTGTCTTGTTTTGGTAGACTTGTGTCCCTTACTTGATACATGTATGAATTATATGTGAATATGAGATGTCTTCACTAGGTAAGCTAAGTGCTCTCTTGTCATATATGAATTAATGATATGTGAGACCTTAAATGATGTTAAGAAGGTCATGTACGTGGAACCTTAAACCTAGTGGTGAGGTTATGAACTTTGAAGTCGAGAGCCGTAATGGTATCCTTCTTGTATGAATGGTGGACGTAGGGTTGATTGGATGGAACAACATCATATCATCCTTAGGAAAGTCATGATGAGCTCTCTTTGTCGCCATTGTAAGGTAGCCCTAATGGACCTCTTTGGTAGGGTGAATGTGATTGGGTTATGAACTAGATATGGAACCCCTTGATGTGATCCTTTAATGTTAATTACTCTATGAGAACAAAGGCTAACACCGAGTGAGTATGTTATGGGAAGTAGCTCTACTTGAGACGGAGACACAAGTACAATGTATCTCTACTTGAGAATGAGACTAGATTACATAAAAGCCCATCATATTCCTTAACCATGTGCCAACATGGGATGTGTCCTAGTTCTACCCTTGGCATGTAGAACACCCTCATCGGAGTAGGTTAGAACTCTGGATTCCATGTTTAGCTATCATGGTCTATGTCAGTTATTGACTATTCTCATCATGTGGGATACCTACTAGTATTGGAGAAATTCTATCAAGTTTAGGTGGTGGTATGGGACGCTATCTAGACATTGCACAATAGGCTTTGAAGATGTTAGTGAGAGTCCCTAGGTCTTCTCAAAGACCATTAATTGACCCCTGTGTGATGAATGTCTCTTAATTGAACTAATGAATGTAATGAATTAAGTTGAGAAAGTATGTTAAATTAATAAGTACTTATGTAGAGTAGTTAAGGGTTGTCTAGTTAAGGTGTGAAGAAGGCATATGAATGGTCACTTCATCTCTTACCTAGATAAGTCTTAAGAATGACTCTAGTTAGGAAAGTTGGTTGATTTTGTAGACATGATCCAAACTTAGGTAGTCTTAAGGATTACTTAGGTAATATTGAAGAGGTCAATCATGGATGTTATCTTCTTGATTTACTTGGGTAGGTCTTTTGATAACCTTTGAAGGGAGAATGTCATATTATGTGAATGTGGGTGTATTGTAAGTATGTGTATCTCATTATAGGTGGTCTTAAGGATCATTTAGGTGTGCCTAGAGAGGGTGTATGGGCGGTCTCTCTTTGTCTTACTTAAAGTCTTAGGATAGCCTTTAGTGAGAGGATTGTATGCTAAAAAATATCTCTTGTGAAGTTGAGAAACTTCACCGTAACAGTGAAGTTAGTTCACTGTAACTTGGCATGAGTTACTGTAATGTTGCTAAATATGTGAATAATCGTCTAAGTGATTTCTTATATGTTTCTAAGGTGTTAAATGTTGTTCTTATGATTATATTATGATATTTAAATCAAAAGATGCATATTTCCAATAAATGTCCGTTTTCATGATTTTATGCATTATGCCATACTTAGTACATGTGGTTGTACTAATCCCTTGTTTTTATCTTTTTCTAAAGTGATTCGTAGGTGAAGGTGTTTTTGGAGAGCTAAGCTTGGATTAGAAGATCGTTCAAGCAAGTTGACGTATGTCCTCATTTGACTTGAGGGTATAGATGTCTTTTATTTCTCTTATTGAAGTATTGTAATAGACTAAGTATTTCTATATTTGTATTGTATGGGCCGTGTCAAGTACTCTTGTGTCTAAGATTTGATGAAATGAGACTTAGTATTTCCTATGAGTTTTATATGAAGAGATTTTAAAGACTATGAAAATGTTTGTGAAAAGCTTGAATTCCGCACTACTTTTCATATGTTTATATGCGATGAACGATATGAAAAGGCTTGTGCAAGACCCCCGAGAGGTCAAGTACGCCGGTTGCACTCCGAAAGTGTCATATCTTCTAGGGTGTGGTATGGGGATGTGACAAGCTTGGTATCAGAGCAAATGTTATGAAAGTTGTCTTAGGAATCAAAAAGTCTCATCAATTCACGTCTAGTAGAGTCTTGACCATCGGTGTGAGTCGAGACACATATATGGGCGAGAGGCTATAGGACAATAGAGTTTCCCTTCTTTTCTACTCCTATGTCATGCCGTAGAGTAAAAGTTATGATTACTCTTTTCTAATGGTTTTCCTTGTGTTTCTAGGAAGATTAATACGAGGAGGACACCGGCTAGGAGACTTGAGGAGAATGATGTGAATGAGGAGATTCCTCCTCAAGTTGAGTAAGTTCCTCAAGGTGATTAAGTCCCTATTGTGGAAGGACGTAATGATGTTCCGGTGGTTCCCCTGGACATGACCAATGGGGAGATTAGAGAGATTTTGATTACTTTAGCCCGAGCTTTGACTACCCATGTGAATATGGGTATTGCATTTAGAGTGAATGTTGTGGAGAGCACTATGACATCTAGATTGAGAGACTTTGTGAGGATGAATCATCCTATCTTTCTTGGATCTAAGGTGGGAGAGGATCCCCAAGAGTTTCTAGATGAGGTGTATAAGATAGTGCATGCTATGGGAGTGACTTCTAGGGATAAAGCGGAGTTCGATTCGTATCAATTGAAAGATGTTGCTCAAGTGTGGTACACACAATGGAAAGGCAATAGGTCGGTTGAGTCGGTTCCTATTGAGTGGGAAGAATTTAAGGAAGCTTTTCTAGGAAAGTACTTTCTCCTTGAGAAGAGGGAAGTAAAAGTTGAAGAGTTCATTAATCTCAAACAAGGCAAAATGAGTGTGGAAGAGTATTCTTTGAAGTCCACTATGTTGTATAAATATGCTCCATCCCTTGTGTCTAACCCAAGGGATGATATGAGCAGGTTTGTGACCGGGGTCGCAGATCTAGTTAGGGAAGAATGTAGTACGGCCATGCTACATAATGATATGACCTTAGCTAGACTTATAGTGTACTCCCAATCCATAGAGGAGTCCAAACTTAAGAGGATGACTAGAAATTTGAAGAGGAGTGGACCAAGTGAGCAAGATCAACCTAGGTTCAAAAAGAGGGCTCAAGCTCAAGATGAACCTAGTGCTCCTAAGGTCAAACTTGAGAAAGGAGGTGGTTCTCAAGATGGCAAGCCTACTTGTGATACTTGTGGAAAGAAGCACTATGGGAAGTGTCTATTGGGTACCGGGAGTTGATTTGGATGTGGTAAGGATGATCACAAGGTGAGAGATTGTCCTACCATTGCGGCTAGAGGAAGAGAGGCTAATCAAGTTGATCCTAATGTTCCAAAAGATGATGTTCCAAAGGCAAAGACTCGTTTTTATGCACTCCGGGCTATAGGAGAAAAGTCGGATGATGATGATGATGATAAGTTCGTGTATTTCTTTAGTGTTATGAGTTCCTTCTAAGTGGGGGGAGTATGGTTAGTAGATGGGTTAGAAAGTCATAGAAGTATGTTGCATGTGCATTGTGTTTAGGGGTCTTGTTGAAATTGAATTTCATTGATTCCTTGCATTGTGCATTTCATGAAGTTATGATTATGTTGTAAGTTGTTTTTATGTGATTATATCTTGCATATTATCATGTTTCCATCATGAATTGCCTAAAATTTGCATTTTTGGAAAAAATGCATAATTCACTATAATGAACTACCTGCTCACTTTGAGATTTTTCAAAATTTGACTAATTCATTCTTTGGTCGAAAATTGTTGTAATGTGGTTAGAACTTATGTATATGAGCATGATAATGAATATAAAAAGAGTTTTTACTATTTGGAATGAAGGATGTGAGTATTATGGCATGATGAGTTGTAGAATTTCTTCTAGTTTCTTGTTGTGTTGTGATTCTCTTAATTATGTGAAATTGATGTTCTTCGAAGATGTTTGTATTGTATAAGGTGTTATATGATGTGTTCATGAGTTGTTAACTGAATCTCTATTCTTGGAAGTGTTCGGAGAGTGGCAAGTGTCATTCGAGGACGAATGTTGTCCAAGTGGGGAAGATTGTAATACCTCGAAAATGACTTAGGTGAATCTAGAGCCTAACATGTTGTCATAATGGTCTAAGGTCCTAAATTAGTCTATAATGTGGTACTGATTCAGTGTCTAAGAGTTTAGGTGCATTGGAAGTCAAACGTCAAGGGAAGACCAAGGCGTTCGACGAGTAAGTCACCTATGTGTCTCATGAGTGTTTATGTGCTTATATGTGTGTTTCATTAGTTAATGAGGTCCTTATATGAGTTATTATAGTTTTTATAGGTAGTTTGTGTAGTTTCATGAAGTTTGGAGGTCAAACGTCCAGAACGCCCATGACGTTTGAAAGGTTTGCCTTGAAACAACCTTGTGTGTCTTGATATGTTTCGCCAAGTTTTACGTGTTCGTTTTGGATGAAATTGATGTGAGAGGTCCTAAACTCGTATACGAAAATATTCAGGTTGGAAACGTCCAGGACAAAGTCCCCAAGGACCAACCAAGGGTCCTTGATGAAGGATCCTTCTCAAGAGCCAAGACTGCCCAAAACAGTCCCAAACGACAGAGGCAGTAGACGGATCGTGGGACAGTCGACGGGTCGTGGGTAAGGACTTAGGAGTGGGAGAAGTCCAAGACAAGTACCAGCCTCAGTTCCAAACCACGAACCAACAGGACGGTCTGTTGGTTGGGAAATGGGTCATCGTAGGCAACCGTCTATGAGGACTGGTTCCTGCGCAGTTGTTGTTAAGTGAAAGGGGTGAAATGGTAATTTCATCCCACGTCCAAATAAGAGAAGGGCGGTTACTTAAGGGTACTTTGGGTATTTGAAACATGTTTATAAGCCTTTAACACTTAGAAGAATTAATTCTTCAAAATTAAAACCCAAAATATCTTAGAAATTCTCTAGAACTCCATTGAAGCCAAAACTCAAGGAAGAGCTTGGATTGGAGATTTGAGTGGTGATTCTTCATCAAATTGGTTGATTAACATCAATAAGGTGTGGTGTTTTATCCTTAAACTCTATTCATCAAGGAGCCAATCTTCAAAGTGATTTTCAAAGTCTTCTTAAAAGATGAGTTTTCTAAATTGAAATCTATCCATGGGTTCTTGCCTTAAAGGTTATAAAGCATTGAATATTGATCGAATTGTTGTTAATTAGATGATTTTAACTCAATTAAACTATAAACCCATATAATTGATGAACCCTAGTGTTTGACTACTTTATGGGTTAAGTGATATTGTCTTAATGCTTATTAATTCTAGTGTAGTTTTCTATGGGCTACTGAATGATGTAAGAATTGCATTCAATTGATGTATAGGTGGTGTTATATTCATAAATCTATATTGAATTGACCTAGTTTCATTGATTATTATGGTTTTTGTATTGAATTGTTGTACATGTCCATGAGTAAGGGCCTTATGGTATTGAATTGGATGATTTAGCTAAGAATTGAAGTGGAGAGAATGGATTGGTGGTACTTTGCCCCAATTCTCTTTATTTTATGTAATGTAGCTCTTGAATTATATTGTGATTGGTATGATCCAATTATGCTGACGGTGGTATGTGATTGATGTGGGCTTGTCGGCGTTACTTTATGTATTATGATAATCATGGCCTTGTCTGCAAACTACTTGAAGTATTATGATAATTTGTGTAGTTGATTATGTGAAGTATGATCATATCTATCTACATGTGAGTAATGTGAAAGTATATGTTTCTTCTATTGATGTTAGGTGATCATGTTAGCCTATGACTATGTGTTCATTGTGTGTAGTCTTAGAGTTGATGCATGATTGTTCCTACTTGACTATATGAGTCTATAATGGTTATATTGATGATGTTATAGTAATGTATAGGATGACATAAAGATTATAAGGGTTATTCCTAAGTGCTTCAAAGAATGATATGTTATATGTAATAAAGTAAAGTATGTTGTTTCTTGTTTTGGTAGACTTGTGTCCCTTACTTGATACATGTATGAATGATATGTGAATATGAGATGTCTTGACTAGGTAAGCTTAGTGTACCCTTGTTATGTATGAACGAATGATATGTGAGACCTTAAATTATTTTAAGAAGGTCATGTACGTGGAAACTTAAACCTAGTGGTAAGGTTATGAACCTTGAACTCGAGAGTTGTAATGATATCCTTCTTGTATGAATGGTGGACTTAGGGTTGATTGGCTGGAACAGAATCATATCATCCTTAGGAAATTCATGATGATCTATCTTTGTCGCCATTGTAAGGTAGCCCTAGTGGACCTATTTGGTAGGATGAATGTGATTGGGTTATGAACTAGATATGGAACCCCTTGATGTGATTCTTTAATGTTAATTACTCTATGAGAACAAAGGCTAGCACCGAGTGAGTATGTTATGGGAAGTAGCTCTACTTGAGACGGAAACTAGAGTACAATGTATCTCTACTTGAGAATGAGACTAGAGTACATAAAAACCCTTCATATTCCTTAACCATGCGCCTACATGGGATGTGTCCTAGTTCTACCCTTGGCAAGTATAACACCCTCATCGGAGTAGGTTAGAACTCCGTAGTCCATGTTTAGCTATCATGGTCTATGTCGGTTATTGCCTATT
The DNA here is from genome assembly GCA_016801875.1 of Solanum sitiens. Classification (NCBI taxonomy): domain Eukaryota; kingdom Viridiplantae; phylum Streptophyta; class Magnoliopsida; order Solanales; family Solanaceae; genus Solanum; species Solanum sitiens. The sequence goes on from JABWTJ010000604.1 coordinate 352,969, forward strand.
CTCATCATGTGGGATACGCACTAGTATTGAAGAAGTTTTATAAAGTTTTGGTGGTGGTATGGAACGCTATCTTGACATTGCACAATAGTCTTTAAAGATGTTAGTGAGAGTCCCTAGGTCTTCTCCAAGACCATTAATTGAATGCCCTTGTGTGATGAATGTCTCTTAAATGAACTAATGAATGTAATGACTTAAGTTGAGAAAGTATGTTAAATGAATAAGTACTTATGTAGAGTAGTTAAGGGTTGTCTAGTTAAGGTGTGAAAAGGGCATATTAATGGTCACTTCATCTCTTACCTAGATAAGTCTTAAGAATGACTCTAGTTAAGAAAGTTGGTTGATTTTGTAGACATGATCCAAACTTAGGTAGTCTTAAGGATTACTTAGGTAATCTGAAGAGGTCAATCATGGACGTTATCTTCTTGATTTACTTGAGTAGATCTTTTGATAACCTTTGAAGAGAGAATGTAATATTATGTGAATGTGGGTGTATTGTAAGTGTGCGTATCTCATTATAGGTGGTCTTAAGGATCATTTAGGTGTGCCTAGAGAGGGTGTATGGGTGGTCTCTCTTTATCTTACTTAAGTGAGTCTTAGGATAGCCTTCGGTGAGAGGTTGTATGCTAGAAAGTATCCCTTGCGAAGTTAATAAACTTCATCGTAACAGTGAAGTTAGTTCACTGTAACTTGGCATGAGTTACTGTAATGTTGCTAAAAATCTGAATAATTGTCTAAGTGATTTCTTATATGTTTCTAAGGTGTTAAATGTTGTTCTTATGATTATATTATGATATTTAAATCAAAAGATGCATATTTCCAATAAATGTCCGTTTTCATGATTTTATGCATTATGTCATACTCAGTACATGTGGTTGTACTAATCTCATGTTTTTATCTATCTCTAAAGTGATTCATAGGTGAAGGTGCTTTTGGAGAGCTAAGCTTGGATTAGAAGATCGTTCAAGCAAGTTGAAGTATGTCCTCATTTGACTCGAGGGCATAGATATCTTTTATTTCTCTTATTGAAGTATTGTAATAGACTAAGTATTTCTATATTCGTATTGTATGGGCCGTGTCCCAAGTACTCTTGTGTCTAAGATTTGATGAAATGAGACTTAGTATTTCCTATGAGTTTTATATGGAGAGATTTTAACGACTATGAAAATGTTTGTGAAAAGTTTTAATTCCGCACTACTTTTCATATGTCTAGATGCCATGAACGATACGAAAGGGCTTGTGCAAGACTCCGAGAGGTCAAGTACGCCGGTTGCACTTCGAAAGTGTCATATCTTCTAGGGTGTGGTCTCGGGATGTGACAGTATCGGGATTCCACTAAATTTAATTATTATTTTTATTTGAAAAAAATAATAATAGAATGTAATTAGCTCTTAACAAGTTATATGAATAGAATTATTTGCATCTTCCACAATTTGAGAAAAGAATATTGAATGAGCTATAGGTCTATGCATATATTGTATGTGTTACCAAAATATTCATTAAAAGTTGATGAACTATTTTACCTTTTATTAAGTAACTAATAATATTTTATCAAATGTTATCGGTTTCCAGTCCCCCCCCCCCCTCCCCCGACAATCATAGACACCGTTTTCCTCTCATTTTTTCTATCATTCAATTAGTTAAAATGTTGATTCTAATCTTCCTTATTTATTTCATCTAAATAACTTATTATTTTCATATAATTAGATTATATTTGACATTACTGTTAAAAATAACTTTTAAGGAATAGATTTAAAATAGATTTTTAGAAAAGTTCTTTTGACAAATAGCAATTTGTGTTTGCCTAGTTATTCAAAAAGTGTTTTTGATAAGCAGATTGCCTTTGACCATCATTTTAAAAAATTATTTTTAAGAGTCAAATTACGAAAAAGGACAAATATCAATATAAATTTTAATAGAAAGATTATTTTAAAGAGAGAAATTATTTTAAATATTTATTATTAAAATTTTCATTTATTTTTTGTTTTTATTAAATTAATTTGTACATTCATTAATAAGTACATATTAAAATTTTCAATTTTTATATAGATTAATAAAAAAAATAACTAAGTATGAACATAATAATTTAAATATACCTGAAAATAAAAATCATTTCACAAATTAAATCACTACAGACGAAAATTAACCACAAAAACAAACTAATATAAGAAATATATTGGTAAATATGTATATATAACAATTATAGTTGGTCTAGAAAAAAAAATCTGTTTTAGCTTTTTTTTTCTTAAGAAGTAAAATTTTTTAGTTTCTTCTCAACACCCGAAAAACTCCTTTTTCTCCTATCTAATAGCAGTTCCAGACCTTGCTATTAGGAGGACAAAACACTTCTTTTGAGAAAAAAAAAGTTTTTTTTTTTGAAAAAATTAAGGTGTTTGGCCGATCAGTGAAACAACTTTAAAGCTAAAAAAATTTTGTTTCTTAAAAAAACAAATGCATAAATAGATTTTTTTTAAGACCATAATATATTTGTCATGTATACATATTTATCAATATATCGCTTCTATTTAATTGGTTTAATGGTGAACTTTTACAAGTAGTATATTAGTCTATAGAATATTTTTTTAAATTTTTTTTTGCTTGATTTAATGAAATTTAAATCATCATGTTAATATAATATCAATAGTTAATTTATATTTTTAATTTATATATGTATGATATTGGTTAAAAATTTGAACATGTACACTTTAATTTAATACAAATAAAAAATAATTAAACTTTTTACAATATTATATTAGTCAAATACACAGTATTCTTATCAAAATCATTTTCCTAATGAATTAGTCAAATATAAATTATTGTTTTTTTTCAATATCAATTTTTGAAAAATTATTTTTTTCTTAAAATGTTTCTTAAAATAAGAAGTTTTTAGCAGTAACGTCAAACATTCTCTAAACATCTTTCCATGAAATGCATATGAACCTGAAAAGCACAAATTAATGTATAATACATTGGTCATTATGTATTGCCTGATGGCGCATTTTTTTAGTCTCCTCGAGGATTTTCCGCACTCTGTATAGTAACTTTGTGCATTTATGTGATAATTTTTGTTCCCCTTATATAAATATATTTTTTTCTTACCGGCTCTCACTTTAATTCGATATTCACACATTCATTACACAAAAGATTTATATATTGTATCTTTTATTGATAAAATGCAAAAAAAAAACATTATGTATGAAAGCAACAAATCTTTCTATTCTGTGTGAAATTGAAATCACTGTTATTATTTTTTCAATAGAATTATGTATACCATATATATTTGGTAAACTAGATGTTGATTTTAACTTCACCATTGACATCAATTTCATTGCTTGTACCTTTGTTTCATATTGATTCGTTGATTCAATTTTAACTTCATGAAGCTATATAGAAGAGGGTCACTTTTCAAATTTATATTTTATATAGATGTGTTGAATTATGACAAGCAAATAGTAAAAGAAATTTATTATACCCAATCAGTATGGTAAAAATAGCGATGATGGATACTAACTCCAGTACAATGTGTTAAAATTTGAACGAAGTAAAAAATAATATTTTAAAGAATTATTTTGGAATGTTAAGGTGTAAAATTGAATTCCAGGATACTAGCTTTCGTAACTTAAAACTTTTATGTGGACTTGCAACATAAAATAACAGAGTTAAAGGGAGAATGTTGCCTACATTTGAAGATAACTAGTTATGGGTACATATGTTATGTGTTGTATGTGTGTTATAGTATAAATACTTATAAATGGTATTATTTGAAACTGACAATGCAAGCTCAAAAAGATGAAAATTAACACTTGTTCAATTGATTCATTTTGAAGTACAATAGCACTAAACGGAATAAGTTTTCCGTTCAATATCTATCATTTGATAAAGTACATATTTACTAATTGGAGAGGGCTAATGCCTAATAAGATACAATTATTATTTGATTTAACTAATTAGATATTTTATAACATTTTAATTTTGTATAGCGGGAGAAACTCAATTAACATTGGGTGATGGTTATATTTTATTGACTATTTTTATTGGAGGAAGTTATGTTATTTGGAGTCTCAAATCCATTTTCCTTTATACGAATATTTTTGAAGGAGAAAGTGTAACTTGGACTTGGAGTATCAACCTAAAAAGGTTGCTACAAAATTCACACATACAAATGAAGTAAGAGTATCTATTTTCTTCTCTATATACATTATTCAAAACTAGCATAATAAAAGACATGAATATTTATAAAATTAAACTATAAACTATAACTTATACTTAAAAAAGAATTGTATAGCGCTAAAATAATAATTTAACTTTACACTTTGGAGCTTTCTACTTTTTAATATAAATTATGGTAATCATTATGTGATAATTAAGATAGAAAATTTACACTATTAATAATTGAGGTATAAAATTCAATAAAAGAAACTTATTTGTATATACACAATAGAAGTCATCACGTCCTCCAAAACCTTCTATCGTATTATAAGTATATGGAAAGACATTTATTACTTCATTCCACTTAAAAACATCATGAATTGGAATTTTAGAACATGCATAACAACAACGGAAATTTAAGGAGATTAAACAATGTAAACATAGAATTTTAAAAGTTTTTTTTTTTTTTTTTGCTGAAAAAGGAATTACAGAAGTTATGTCATAATATAAATGAATGTGTTATATTTAATGGTTACATTAAATAGAATGATTAATACTGATAAAATATAATTTATTTTGATTTATTTACCGTGGGCATGTGGCTATCTATCGTATTGTTAGTATATCATTTGTATCTTCCTGATACTCTTTGTAAATAATTCTTACTTCTCCTTTCAATTCTTAAATTTGTGATTGTAAAGAACATTCTAGAAAAGTGTGTGTCAAAAATAGAAATTTGTGTTTGGCTAATTATTTAAAATATATTTTTTATAAAAAAATTGGCTTTTGCAGATCATTATTAAAAAGTATTGTGTGAGAGTCAAATTATGAATAAAGACAAGTCGATGCAAATTTTAATATTAAGATTATTTTATAGAGAGAAATTATATTTAATATTTATTAATAATGTTTTAGTTAATTTTAGGTTTTTCATAAATTAATTGTAAGTACATATTAAATTTTTCAATCAATATTACACATATATATAAAAAATAAAATATGAACATAATAATTTTAATATCAAGCAAAATAAATATAAAAATCATTCCACAAATTAAATCACTACATGCGAAAACTAACAACAAAAAAAAATAAAAAAAATATAAGAAATATATTGGTAAATATGTATTATGACAAGGATTGTTGGTCTAGAAAAAAATAATTTTCTACTTTTGCTTTTTTTTTTTGAAATTGAAACTTTTAGTTTCTTTTCAAAACCAGAAAAATTGTTTCTCCTTCTATTTAAAAGCAATACCATTGATTGACCAAATACCTTGATTTTTTAATTAAAAAATCCAAATAAATATTTGTGGCCTCCCAAAAATAATGTCATAATAAAACAAGGGCGTTTTTTTTTTGGCATTGCTATTAGGAGAACAAAAAACCTTATTTTGAGGGGAAAAAATATTTTTTTAAAAAAACAAATAACCTTTAATTGGAAGGAAAAATAATTTTCTTATTGTTGAGAAGAAAATTTGCTTCTTAAAAAAAACAAAATGCAAATAGAAAATTATTTCTTTAAGACCATAATATATCTCTCATATATACATATTTATCAATGTATCTCATATATTTAATAGTTTTAGTGATGAATTTTCATATGTTGTAATATAGATCTAATTCACTGAAATCACATCCAATAAAACAGAAGAATTATAAATCTCCAAAATAATAGATAGAAATACCGCAAATAAGGTCATTGCGACACCCATCAAAGGGGTAGTTCCCCATCCAAGAGCTAATTTACCATATTTCGAATTCAATGATTTTAATAAATCTCCTACTGCAGTTCGTCTTGAACCAGATCTAGAACTGTTCTCAACAGTTTGTGTAGCCATAAATCCTATTGTATTCATTGAGATATGCTGACTTTGTATACCATTCCGTTGTAAATAAACGATCCTATCATAGGTCCATCGGGGTCTTGAAATTATATAAATATGACAAGAATGGAAACAACAACACTAGTTGCCATCTTTATATTTGGTTTAATTGTAAGTTTTACTGGGTACGCCTTATATACCGCTTTTGGGCAACCTTCTCAACAGATATTTTTTAAAATTTTGTTTTGCTTGATATTTTTATTATATATAAATCTTCATTTTAATATAATATCAATATTTAATTTATTTTTTTCAATTTATCTGTATGTGATATTGATTAACAATTTGAAAAGTACACTTTTAATTTATATAAATAAAAATTTAATTAAAATCCTTATAATATATATTAATCAAATACAATATTATTATCAAAATCACTTTTCATATGAATTAGTCAAACATAAATTATTATTTTTTTCAATATCACTTTTTTGAGCAATTGTTTTATTAAAGATATTTATCAAAATAATTTTTTTTGCAGTAATGTAATGTATATGAACCTGAAAAGCACAAATTAATGTATAATACATTGGTCATTAAGTATTGCGGGATGGCCCATCTTTGAGTCTCCTTGAGGTTTTCCCGGTATAGTAACTTGTGCATTTATGCCATAATAATTTTTGTTTTCCCCTGTATAAATATTTTTTTCTCATCTCTTCTCACTTTAATTCGATATTCGCATATTCATTCAACAAAAAATTTATATATCGTATCTCTTATTGAGATAATCATTGCATGAAAGAGTTCTCACATGAAGAAAAGAATTTAAAACAAAGTTCATATAATATAAGTGTTTTGAGGAGATTGCATTCTCCAAAATGCAAAAAAAAAAAGTTGTGTAAGAAAGCAATAAATCTTTTTATTCAGTATGAAATTGAGACAACTTTTATTATTATTTTCAATGGAATTAAGTATACTATTTATATTTGGTAAACCAGATATTGAATCTATCATCCAACAGTTTATTGAGGCAAAATCATCAAATAGGTGTTGTTTAAAGAATGATAATTGAAAGAATTTGTGATCACAAAAACATGAGCTGCCAAATAGATAGTTTTTTTTTATGTTTTGGTGATCACAATTTTTTTAACTGACATTCTACAACCTGAGGAACACTCAATTGATTGTTTCGCTTCAAAAATTGATGGACAATCAATCTAACCGCTTATTTATCAAATAAAAATGTTCACCTACAATTGAAGAAATAATAAACAATTTCAATTTCACTCAAAATAAAAATTTTGTTGCTTACTTACATAAAGTATTCTCAGAAAACGTGATCTACTCAGAACACTTACTCTCTCCGCCCACAAATGTTTGGCGCGTATACTATATCTGTGGAAAGCTCAAGGGGACTCACATATGAGCCCTCAAGTAGTATCAACATGAGAGTTTGTAGGAGTTGATTGATTGCTTCTCCCTATTGCATTTTAGATTTTGGTCCACAAAATTTGAAAAATATTTTTGGACGATAGAAAAGAAAGGTTAAATATAGTCTCCAAAGTGGAGGACATGTATAGAGAAATAGAGAATGCAATTGAGGGATGAAAAATTATGGAACAAAAAAAGCGTTTTTATAGTTGGTGTTTGGTGTTTTGATTTACATAAAACTTGATAAAAAGATAAAATTAATCAAACCTATCAATCTTAAAAACCTGCAAAAAAAAAAATTAATAATCTTAGCAAGAAAATAATTTTCATAAAATAGGCAAATATATATTATTATTATTAAGTCAACTTTTGTATGGTCAACATTCAAATACCTTTTCTTGTCTCTACACACATTGATATGTCAACGACTCAATTTCATACCATATAGTCAATAATATTAATATTGATAGTTTAGATAATTTTGACTCACATTTTAATTCTAATTTTACCGTTTCATTGTTTCGACTTAATTGAATTACATTATTTCTTACTTTTTTGGAAAATAATTGAGCATAATTATCTTTTTATCTACTGTAAATAAATATAAGTTATCACATATTTTTTAAAATCTAATGATAAATGCCTCAAATTAAATTAAAAGCTACTTCATGACTACTCTAATAAGTTACTGCTCTTAGAATTTGAATTATTTACTAGACACTATAAAAAAAGACAAGAAATATGATCCTAAAATGGGGAACATGTAAATTGAAAATATAGTTCTAGTAAAGCTGAAACTAGAAACCATGACCAAAAGAACCTAAAAAGGTCTTAATTTAGCGACTAATACTAGGATTTTTAGTTCTAATTTGCCATCAATTAGAATTTTATCAATTCTAGATTATTCTTTTAGGATTTTATTAGGTTGACAACCACCTTTTTCTCCTATATATAAAAATAGGAGTGTTTTCATTAAAAAGGACACATTACATTGAGATTATTGATAATAATATTGAGAATTTAATTGTCAACATTTATTCGATTCATAGTACAAGATAATTCTTCTTGTGATATCTTTGGTTCATACTATTTTTTATTTAAATTACTTAGTAAGTAGTCGAGATCTAAATATATCGTTTCGATATTCACTTTTTCAAGTAAAGACTTTAGATATCTATTCATGATCTATTTGTTACTTGGATCTTGCCAAATCTTTAGAACATCGCGTTCTTGGAAATACTTGAATTGTTCTACGAAATAGTTCCCATAACTTTTATTTCTCAATTTTAGATTCTTTTCTATTTTGATTCCACACTTATAAATGTTCAATTAAAAATTTGGAATCTCTTTAACCAACATTTATCATCATATAATTCAATCAAGATAAAAAAATAAATAGGTTATAGCTATAAAAATATTAAATTACTTTAAATATTTTTGACAATGAAGACTAATATTATAGATGCAAGGTAAGAAATTGAGACATTAACATATTATTGTTATACACAAGAAAATGATTTCAAGGTATTTAAACGTTTATTGCACGAAAATTGAACTAACAACAATAATTTAGTGCACCCAAGGACATGTCCTAGTGATCAATGAAGTGGCTGAGACCTAAAATCTCAAGCTTAAATCTTAGTGAAAACAAAATCGCTAGTTGAATCTTCTTATTTGTCCTAGTTTTATTAGACATAGTTATCTGGTGCCTGTTGTTGGTGTAAGGTAACATATATCTTGTGGAATTAATTAAGGTGCGTTTTAAACGTCTCACGATCCAACACACATGCACACCATTTTCCTCTCAAGTTTTCTATTATTCAATTAGTTAAAATGTTGACTTCTAATCTTCCTTATTTATTTTATCCAAATAGATTATCGTTTTTTTATATAATTAGTGTGTGTTTGACATTACTGCTTAAAATAATTAAGTTTTCTTTTTAAAAAAGCTTTTTAGAAAAATAGCAATTTGTGTTTGCCTAATATTTAAAAAGTATTAGTGATAAGCAAATATTCTTGTGCTAAGTATTTGTAAGAGTCAAATTATGAAAAAAGACAAGTATCAATGCAAATTTTAATATTAAAATTATTTTATAGAAATAAATTATTTTAAATATTCATTATTATAATTTTAGTTAATTTTTTGTTTTTCTTAAATTAATATGTAGACATAAAAATTTTCATACAATATTATATATTGATTAAAAAAATATGAACATAATAATTAATTATACTTGAAAATACCAAAACAAATATTTTTTAGAAATCATTCCATAAACTAAGCAATGCATATGAATATTAACCACAAAAAGAAATAAATAAATAAAAGGGTAATATTGGTAAATATGAATATATAGAAAAGATAGTTTGGTCTAGAAAAAATAATTTTGTGCTTTTGCTTTTTTGAAGAATAAGAATTTATTAGTTTATTCCCAACACTAGAAAAATTTCTTCTATTTTATTAAAGCAATTTTACCGATTGACCAAACACCTTGATTTTTCCAAAAAGAATATTTTTTTTCTCAAAATAAGTTTGGCCTCCCAAAAACAATGCAAAAATAAAATATGATTTTGTTTGGAATTGCTATAAGGAGGACAAAAACACTTATTTTGAGAAAAAAAATATATTTTTTTAGAAAAAGTTCAAGGTGTTTGACCAATTAGAAAAACAGCTTTTAATTGGAAGCAAAAACAATGTTTCTATTGATGGAAATAAACTGAAAATTTCAGCTTCTTAAAAAACTTAATGTAGAAATAAGAAATTATTTTTTTCAAGGAAAATCTGTCACTGTCGTATAGACATATTTATCAATATATTCCTTATATTTAATCATTTTTGTGGTGAATTTTCATATGTAGTGATTTAATTTGTGGAATGTTTTATAAATTTGATTTGCTTGATATTATATTTAAATCATCATGTTAATAACATATCAATATTTAATTCATTTTTTATTTTATATATGTATGATATTGATTGAAAATTTGTATATGTATACTTTAGCTTAATAAAAATAATTTTTTTATAATATCATATTAAAAATCATTTCAAATATTAAAAGTGCATTGGCACTCGTCTTTTTTTGTAATTTGACTCTCAAAAATAATTTTTTAAAAATAATAGTCAAAGATGATATTCTTATCAAAAATAAATTTCAAATGAATTGGTCAAATATAAATTATTATTTTTTAAAAAATCAATTTTCTGTTATTATTATTTTTTTTTTTTAAAAATAGTATTAACTGCAATATCAAATTTACTCGTAACATTTTTTATGGTCATGCACACACACCTTGGGTCTGCTTTGGAAAGACGACCTAAGTCTTACGTAAAAAGCGACCACACCTATACACTCACGTAGGTGATTCTATCAAGTCTATCTCAAACAGACCACCTTAAGGCTATAGAACCATTAAAAGAAAAATAAGCTCAACCTTATAAAACACTATCTCACGCCATAGGGATTAAAAAAATGGTCTATATTAAGCCTAACAGGTCCACCACAGTTCCTCAATCAATGGACTTTAGCCCCAGCTCTCTCGACGTTTCAAGAATTATTTTCCCTATCAAGCCCTTGGTCATATGATCCGCTAGATTTCTTTCGGACCTTACATATTCCAAGGAAATAACGCCCAGTTTCAACAACTGTTTAACTGCACCAGCCACCATGTCTGACGCGGATATGCCTCTTTTTCCATTCTACACACTATAATAAGCAATCCTATGTGGTACCTCTCTATGACCAGCATTCTAATAAATTATTATGAAAGCTATCATAAATAATCCATATCTATACGAAATTGATTAAAATTCGTGAATGCTTATATATTGTCTATTTAATTCTTTGATTGATTTTTATATAAAAGTTAATTACTTGATATCGTGTTTGAATTAAAGTTAACTGAGAGTGGATATGATATTGTATTAAAATCTTAATTTGGTAATTCAACTTTTAAAAATGTTATAACATTATCATGTCAATTTTTTTTAAATAATCATTTTATCTGATGTCAACTTAATGTGAAGATACTATTTTCTTCTTAATTATTTTATTTAAGAGAAAACACAAATTTTGTCTCTAATCAAAACATAATTTATCTTTTTTTATTTTTACTTAATTTATAAAAAGTATATTTAAAATTGTTGTTATACCACGCGAAGCGTAGATAAGTTTCCTAGTTAATTAATGTATAATTATGTGAGTCATTGGGTATTGCCTGAGGGGTCATCTTTGAGTCCCCTTGAGGCTTTCCCACATTGGTATAGTAACTTATGTACTTATGTCAAAATTTTCATTTTCCCCTTCTATAAATAGACTTTTTTTCCCCTCATTTATACACACATTCAACATGAAATTTGTATATTGTATTTCTTATCGGAATAATCATGAAAAGAAGATCTCTCAAATGAAAAATAAAATAAATTTTAAAGGAAGTTCATAAAATATAAGTTTTCGAAGAAGATCGCCTTTTCCAAAATGCAAAAAAATATTATGTAAGAAAGAAACATATCCTTCTATCTTATGTGGAATCCAAATTGTAATTATCATTTTTTCAATTGAATTAAGTGAACCATTTATATTTTGAAAACCAGATGTTTCATCTATCATCGACCAATGATATTACAGAATCTTCGAAGCCAAAAATTTCAAAATGGGTGTCCATGTGCTAAAGTAAGTCTGCTCTACTTAAAGAGTTTAAAAAAAAAAATTAGCACTAGTTGGATTCAAACATTGGCAATTTTTAAATTTGCATGTCTTTGCTCTTTCTAGGAACCTGAAACCATTGGACTACATCATATTGTTGTGTTAAGGGTGTCCAGAGTATGTTATGTAAGCACTTTGTTTAGCATTTTAATTGTATATAATGTATAATTTTTTGATAAAGGATGCCTCTTTTTTTTTTTTTTTTTTTTTTTTAAGAATCTTCTTGTAGATTTAAAGTTTCAATAGTGACTCAAAGTTTAAAGGAGACAAAAGAATGTGATGCATCATTAAGTTAAACATAAAGTAAACAATAATTCAGAATTATTGTCTTCTTATTCTCTTTGTTATATTATTTGTAATACTGGGATGGTCTATTAAAAAGGACAAAGAAGTTAGTTAATTAGGTGAGAGTCCTTCAAGTTTTAAATATTGAGTAAAGTGACAAATAAATAAATAATATTAATTAAATTAAACAGTATTTTCTAAATAGCCCCAAACTTTTAAGTTGTACACTTTGCCCCTATATTCTTTATTTTTTTACCTTTAAATATTTAAAATTTTATCAAAATAGACACAAAAAAAACTTCCCACCGATCCTCTTCAACTGTAGCTATATTTGTCAATCCTTCTTTCTTTTTCTTCTTGTTCTTTATCTTCCTTTATTTGCAAAATTATACTTTTATATAGAAGATCTATCACGAAAATTTTATGAAAATAGAATATCAAATTATATATATTTGAGTTTTTTTGCATTGTATTTATTTTGTTTAAGCTTTGAATAAACTAAAAAGAGTACTATTGATAAGTGTAAAAATCACTTTGCGTCAATTCTTAAGCTACATTTAGTGAACCCAAAATGATTGTTTCAGTCAACAACTTTCGTAGTTGTCCGAACAACTATCGAAGTTGTTTATTGAAATAATTAGATATGTCTTTGTTGTTGTCCAACAACTGTCTTTAGTTGTCCGACGATAGAAGTTGTCCCAACAACTAGTGCAGTTGTTCGACAATTGTGTTTTGATGTTGGTCAATTGAAAAATTATAAAAATGTACTTTTTATCGTATTTATAACATGTACTCAATGATACGATTATTAGATCAAACAACTTAATATTTGTATCTTAACAACTTTAAATTTTTATCAAAAGCTTCTAATTTTTATATTAACAATTTCTAATGTTGTTGGACAACTGTAACAGTTGAAAGGTCAAGTCCTTCAAACAACTGTATTAGTTGTCCAACGATATTGAAGAGTTGTCCAACAATATTGGAGCGTTGTCTAATAACTTTGCATAGTTGTCTAATAATAATTGAAGATCGATCTAGCCATTTTGTAAATTATTAGGTATAAACTAAGTCGTTTAATAATAATTGAAGATCGATTTAGTCGTTTTGTAAACTATTGATAAGTATAAAGCAAGTCGTTTAAGAATAATTGAATATCGATTTAGTCGTTTTGTAAACTATTAAGTATAAACTAAGTCGTTTAATAATAATTGAAGATCGATCTAGTCATTTTGTAAATTATTAAGTATAACCTAAGTCATTTAATAATAGTTGAAGATCGATTTAGTCGTTTTGTAAACTATTAAGTATAAACTAAGTTGTTTAATAATATCTAAAGATCGATCTAGCCATTTTGTAAATTATTAGGTATAAGCTATTCGTTTAATAATAATTGAAGATCGATTTAGTCGTTTTGTAAACTATTAAGTATAAAGTAAGTCATTTAATAATTAATTGAAGATCGATTTAATCGTTTTTTAAACTATTGTAACGACCCACTAGGTACTATTTTGACTCTTTTCAAAATAAAATGAGGGGGGTATTTTAACTATTCGGTAACTACGAGTACCTAGTTGATGAAACTATTATTAAATAATTAATATAGATAATAGGTTAGTGGGGTTTCACGGTTAATAAACTTTTGTTTAGAAAAGAAAGAAAACAAGGGCACAAAAACTTACAGGCGAAGAAGTGGGCGACTGGATCAGATTCTACAGGTGAGTTGATGCAAATTATATTCTAGGTGTTTCATGCCTTAATTGCTAAGTGTCCAAAATAAAATACTATTATATTAGTTAATATTGTTAAGGAATTGGAAATTTTCTGTATCGACGGTGATTGTACCGTAGGATGGGTTATTAGCATGATAAAATTAACTGAGCATAATGATTGTCTAATGGTGGCATGATGACTGCCTAATGATGGTAGAATGATGGTCTAATGATGGCATAATGATTGCCCAGGTAATAAGGATATGAAAGTTTAAGCTTGCACGACTTTCTCGGGAAAAAAATTGGTCTGCACTTTTCTTATTTTTATTATTATTATTTTTGTATTATAATAGTGGGGAATAAAATCATGGGCCAATCATTGGAAATTATGACAATCATTGAATCATGCTAATGATTGGGATTTGTATGTAGTTCCTTTGATATTTGGCATATTGCAGAATGACCTGCAGATGGTCATTTCGGTGCTTCTGCTTGTCTGCAGTTTAGATTATTACGTTGACCTGCTTAAGTTAATTATCAAATTAGGATTTAAATTTAATATATTAAGATAGATAATTAATTATTAGGTGTATATTATATGATTTGACATTGAATTTTAGTATATTTGGAGAGATTAGGTTTCAGTTCTTGGCTTGAAATTTAGCAATATAAATTTTTGACATAAAATATTTTAAGAGTAGGAGCTTGATTGGAGATATAAGTGAGTTTTGAAGTTTAGGTTAGACATATAATAAATTGAGTACCTATGAACTCGCTTACTTACGAATATTGCACAATTGGTAGATTGGGAACGTTCTGAAGCTTTGCGAAAAGGAAAGGAAAAATCTTGAAGATTGGTGACACGAGGTTCGGCATTTAAGGTATGTTAAGACTTTTAGACTTGTTGAAGGACGTTTTCCTAATTAAAGATAAAAAAATGAAATAGACAATGGGTAAGGGCGAAAGATGGGGGTCTCGTATCAATGGTGTTACAGGCATTGGTACGAGTACCGGTGTTATAAAAGGAAAAGTTACTACTATAAAATGTGGATTGTATTTGAGAATGCCAAAGCATATGGGCATTAGCTGATATATTATTGACTTGAAATTCTTGTGTGACTGTCTTTTCTTTATTACACCCGTATAGTTATGATAATTGAGTGATTATGTATTATGTTGATACTTGATTGATTGAGGTGCATCATCATCCCCTTATTTGAAATAATATTGTGTACATGCATTGACATGAGATTGAGTATAAGTTGGGCACGTGGAGATCGTCCGTGCTGGGGATGGTGAGATGTTAAGATTGTAATTTGGGCACGTGGAGACCGTCCGTGCGGAAATTGTTGATTTTATGATTGTGCATTGAGATCGTCCGCACAGACACATGGAGATCGTCCGTGTCGGTATATGGACCTCGCGAGTTCCCCATGGGTCATAAACTCTCGATGTATTTCCGAAGAGTATCATGTATATACGATTGAGAGAGTACTGGGTATTCTGAGACATATCATTTCATGGTATCATATTGCATTGCATTTCATCACATCCTTCATTCTTGATGATTATCTGTTTTATTTGATGGTTGGAAATTACTTAATGTTTGATTACCTCTATTTGATGAAACTTGACTGGTTCTAGACTTGTATAATTAAAGAATTATTTTTTCTTATATAAACTCCCGTCACTACTTCTTCGTTGTCGGTCAATGAGATATACTGGGTACACGTGGTTTCGTCTTGATGCACTCTTTGTGGTGCAGATTTGATTCCGAGTAGGAACACATCTCGTGGAGAAAATTGAGTCCGAGCTTGGAGTGTCTTGGAGTTGTGGTGAGCTGCTTGGTTGTTCCGTGGCCCACACCTCCCTCTATCTTTTATTTATTCTGTTATTTAGTATTCAGACAGGATATCCCTTATGTTAGATTTGTCATTTTAGTTCCAGACTTGCATCGTATTTTAGAAGCTCTTGTACTTAAGACACCAATTCTTGGGGTGGTATATTTTGTTTAGCTTCCGCATTTCGTACTTATAAGGAACTCAATGTTGGAGATTCTTGCTAAGTGTTGGTCTTTTTACTCATTTGTTTGTTAAGTTTGGTTAATATGTTGGGTTGGCTTACCTACTGGTTGGGAACATAGGTGCCATCACGATTTGTGAATTTGGGTCGTGACAACTATTAAGTATAAACTAAGTCATTTAATAATAACTGAAGATCGATCAAGTCATTTTGTAAATTATTAAGTTTAAAGTAAGTCATTTAATAATAGTTGAAGATCGATTTAGTCTTTTTGTAAACTATTAAGTATAAACTAAGTTGTTTAATAATAACTGAAGATCGATTTAGCCACTTTGTAAATTATTTGGTATAAACTAAGTGGTTCAATAATAGTTGAAGATCAATTTAGTCGTTTTGTAAACTATTAAGTATAAACTAAGTCGTTTAATAATAATTGAAGATCAATGTAGCCATTTTGTACATTATTAAGTATAAACTAAGTCGTTTAATCATAATTGAAGATCGATCTAGTTATTTTATAAATTATTAAGTATAAACTAAGTCATTTAATTATAGTTGAAGATCGATTTAGTCATTTTATAAACTATTAAGTATAAACTAAGTAGTTTAATAATAACTGAAGATCGATTTAGTTGTTTTATAAACTATTAAGTATAGACTAAGTAGTTTAATAATAGTTGAAGATCGATCTATCCATTTTGTAAATTATTAGGTATAAACTAATCGTTTAATAATAATTGAATATAGATCTAGCCATTTTGTAAATTATTAGTTATAAACTAATCATTTAATAATAATTGAAGATCGATCTAGCCATTTTGTAAATTATTAAGTATAAATTAGGTCGTCTAATAATAATTGAAGATAGATTTAGTCGTTTTATAAACAACTAAGTATAAACAAAGTCGTTTAATAATAACTCAAGATCAATCTAGTCATTTTGTAAATTATTAAGTATAAACTAAGTCATTTAATAATAGTTGAAGATCGATTTAGTCGTTTTGTAAACTATTAAGTATAAACTAAGTCGTTAAATGAATGAAGATCGATCTAACTATTTTGTAAAATTATTAGGTATACACTAAGTGGTTTAATAATAGTTGAATATCAATTTAGTCGTTTTGTAAACTATTAAGTATATACTAAGTCATTTAATAATAATTGAAGATCAATCTAGCCATTTTGTACATTATTAAGTATAAACTAAGTTAAGGCAAGTCATATTCATCCCAACAAGCAAGTTGTAACGACCTGCTTAGTCGTTTTGAGCAGCAGATTTTATTTCTGGAAAACTGTCTGAGACGACGTATCCAACGACGGACCGTCATGGGCACGACGGACCGTCGAGGGTGTCTCGTTCCAAACACTTGGAATTCTTATATTTGAGTACTGAAATCGACTCTCTGAACTCTGTGACGGACCTGCAGGACGGACCGTCAAAGACATGACGGACCGTTGTGAGGTTCCGTTTCAAAACACTTCAACTCTTGAGAATTGGGTACTGAGAGCAATTCTCTGAAGTCTGTGACGGACCTGCAGGACGGACCGTCACAGACATGACGGACCGTTGTGAGGTTCCGTTTCAAAACACTTCAACTCTTGAGAATTGGGTACTGAGAGCAATTCTCTGTCCGTCGTGACGGAAGTGCAGGACGGACCGTCGTATGCACGACGGACCGTCACAGGTTGCGTAATCCCAGTCTGGGTCAAATTTCTGGGTAAGTTTTAAAGGGGAGTTTTGGACTATTCTTGCTATAATTATAAATTTTAGTGGGTCAATGTTAAAAACTCAAATCCTTGGGGTGTAAAGGAGATGACCTTGAGTTACTTAGTGGGTGGTTTCCTCATCTTTTATACCTAATTATATGCTAAATTAGGGAAAAGAGAGAGAGTTTGGAAGAAGAAAAAATAGAGAGAACAGAAAGAGAGACGATTTATAGAGAGAAACAACCAAGAGGAAACAAAAAGCTGATAGATTGGCTTTGCTTGATCAGAATCCTTGGTGAAGGTAGGTTTATGGGGTTTGATACTATTCGTATAAACTTCTTAATAGTGAATGATATGTATTGGTAAGTAGTGTAAACCCTTCTAAGATGCTATCTTAGGCTTGCAATGAATGTATTATGTGATGGGGATAAAATAACTTATGAAGCTTTGAATCAAAATCTTGAAGAAACCATAATTCCACCTTGTATATTGATGATGCCCTTGGTAGAAAGAAGCTGATGAACTAAGGAGAGATTGAGGATCTGGGTAATAGAAAGGCTTGATGAATTGATAGAATGATGTTAGGGGATCGGAGTGTCCGTTCCGACACAATAGTATAGTGGCTCGGGTGGTCACGACCGACACGTAGAATTAAGGATCGGAGTGTCCGTTTCCACACATAACGTATTAAGAGGGAGAGGGTTCAACGAACCCCGACACGTAGAAATTAAGGGATCGGAGTGTCCACACGTTCCCGAACATAGTAATTAGTGGATCGGGTGACACAACCGACACTGAGAATAGGGGATCGGAGTGTCACGTTCGACACATGTATTAGTGGATCGGGTGTCACGAACCGACACGTAGAATTAGGGGATCGGAGTGTCACGTTCCGACACATAGAATTAGGGGATCGGAGTGTCACGTTCCGACACATAGAATTAGGGGATCGGAGTGTCACGTTCCGACACATAGTATTAAGGGATCGGGTGTCACGAACCGACACGTAGAATTAAGGGATCGGAGTGTCACGTTCCGACACATAGTAGTAGGGGATCGGAGTGTCACGTACCGACACAAGAGGAAGAAAGATAATAAATCTTGAGAGATGTTTATATACTCAATGTAATGAACCTAATTCCCAAATGAGTGTGGTATTGAGGCTTGAGTCCTCATGGATGAACTTGGTAGTACTTATTGATGATTATAGTACTTGTTGCTACATGTTGAGTATTGTAGTTGATTTATGATATGAACTGATATATACTGTTTTCTATTTTGAGTTGGCCGATGATACCTACTCAGTACTTGTGTTTGTACTGACCCCCTACTTGTTGTTTCTTTCTTTGCTATTTGGGGAATGCAGCAAACGTACCGTCGTCTTCAACTCAGCAGCACTTCTAGCCAGTCTTCACTACACCGGATTTCAGGGTGAGCTAATGCTTCTAGCTTGGACTGGATCTTCTCTTCAATGTCTTGATGCCTTGAACTTCCGGCATGGACTAGCCTTTTATTTATTTTAGCTTCTTAGATACTTCTAGATTTGTAACTTGAGGATAGATGTTCTTGTGATGATGACTTCCAGATTTTGGGGATAATGAGTTTTAAGTCTTTCGCTTTGTATTTTTGTTCAATATGTTGGAGTTTTAGATTGGTTGGTTCGCTCACATAGTAGGATAAGTGTGGGTGCCACTCGCGGCTAGATTTTGGGTCGTGACAGTATAGGCCATAAGAGACTAACCCCTTGTATATCATATCATTAGTTCATTAGGTATTGCATGAGAACTTCCATTCAATACAACCCTCATATGTGAGATTAACACATTATCATCATCATGTCATAGTAAGGCACATAAATGATTCACAATCAACCTTATATCATCATACCTTAATCACAATCTCACAATTCATATAATCAAGACATTTCAATTACATTCATCATACCATCACCTACTTTGTCTAATCACAATTAATACTTCAATTGAACATTATCATCAAGTTTAAGCCATCACAATTGAAGTAATGATTCAAGATCATTAGTCTTAACAATCACCTTCACAAGCCTCCTTCCATGGTATTACCATCAAACAATCATATTCATATATTAATAGACTTAATAACATCATACAATAGTAATCAACATAAGAACTAATTCAATTGCATCATCACTAACCATTCGACATCAATTCATAACCTAGGGTTAGGGAAATAGGGTCAATTCATGATCTCTTCCATAGAACTAGGTCTGATATCAAGAAATACCCTAATTCACCAATACTCAATCATCATTCATCCATAATAATCAAAAGAAATCAAGAACAATACAATTTGAAAGCTCAATTTTGGATTAAGAAAGAAACCCATGTTTTTATCAACTTTTGGAAATCAATTTGAGGAACCTCTTGGGGAAAGGAGTCCCAAAAGTGAAGAGATTCCATTCCTTAAAAATCCTTGAAGATCAATGCAGAGAAAGTTGAATTCATTCAACCCTAATGCCCTTTGCCCTTGGTCTTCAATGGGGTTCTTTGGTGAGAGAGAAAGTAGAGAGAAGGAAGAGGATTTTGAGTTTGCAAATTGAAGAGTGTTAGGTTCGTTTAATGAGGGTTAGACCTTTTATAGTCTATTTACTAACTTAATTAACCACCCCCTAACCCCTAATAATTCACTAACAAACTAGCTAATTAATTGACTTAACTTAATCTTGTTCAGCGAAACAGAGACTCCACCTACGAGACCTTGACTTACGGTCCGTGGATGCATCGACGCCACTGTATTGGCAAGGCGTCGATGAGTTCAGAGTGTCTGATTTTGGGAACTTTTGAAAAATATATAAGGATTGAACAATGACCACCATCGATGGCTCGTCAATTGGTCCGTCGTTTGGCCATTGTCAATTCGATATCTTTTGGTCAAATGCAAGGATCCTCTCCAAGGACTCCTAGGGTGGTCCTTGGGGAGTCGTACCCAGACGTTTCGACCCTAAACACACTCTAATACATGTTTAGTACCTTCCTACCAATTTCCATTGAATTCGAACTCTTAAAACCCCATGAAACATGCGAAGGCACAGTAATCTCTATTTCACTAGGCTCCAGACGTCATGGGCGTTCCTTGACGTTTTGACTCTAAAAATTCCTAAATGTTTCAAATACTTAATTTTAGGTCATAAAAAGTGTTACAAGGACTATTCATCATTTGAGGCTCTAGATTAGGTCATGGACTTTCGGAGTATTACAGGTAGAAAACAAGTTAGAGTTTCATGGGGGTCGTTCCTTAGCTGTAAAAGTCGAAAAGTGTCAAATAAGTTAATTTAGGGGTTTTATTAACAACTTTATTCGCGCCTATCCCATTACAGCGGAACCCATCCCTCTATAGAGGCGGCGCTACACTGGCCTAAAATCCCGCTACAACAGCATTTTCAAAACAGTGAGCCATCCCTAAACTTCTACGATTTTAAGTCCTGTCTCGTCTGCCACAACGGCAACTATCCTGCTATAGCAACATGGAACGAAACAGAGAGCTCGTTCGCATAATTACAAATTCTCATTTTACAACACACTTCTATTCCACTACACTTAGAAAATATTCTTTACACTAAGGTCGATTTTGGGAGCTCTACTCACACAAATTTAATTTTATAAAATCGTAAGAGTTTATTAACGAGTTATCTAACACCTCATGCAATCAAATTCATTTTTACTCCATCCGTTTGCTATTAGATTTTTCTACACCTTGATGACACCGATTTCCTCAAAATTTGGTTAAGGTTGAGAAATCCTAATACTATGAAAAAGTTTTTGTGCCTCAATTTTCTCATTGGAATTTCTATAACGATGGAACCTGGTCATTACATTTAACAATGAAAATGTCATTATATAAAGGTATATCACTAAAATAACATAACAATATTACATAAGCATCTACAATATATTCAATTTCTATATTATTTGTAATAGATAGTAAAATATCAAATCGTCTAACTCATGATGAAACTAAAGATGTAGATATGTTGGCAGTAGATGAGATTGTAAGTGGAAAACTATACAATGAAGGTACTTTTTATATATTATTATCCCTAACTTTTGCTTTTTTTTACACAAACTACTTTGTTTCTAACGTATTTTTTTAAAAAATAAATTATTAGACTATTGGGATATAGGAGATCCAATTTACGAATCTCAATATTGTGGCGCTTAATTTTTGTATGCGGAAAGAATTGATAAGAAGCGTAAAAAAAGGCATGGTTTTTCTTTGTGTTGTGGTCATTAAAAGATAAAGCTTTCCAATCCAAATGATCCTTCTAATGTGTTGGAGGAATTATTATTTGGATCTGGTAAATTAATTTATTTAATACAAATATAAATACACTTCAATAATTTTGTTTATCAACTTTACATTTTATAATTTATTGTAGGTGAAAAAAGTAACCATTTCAGAGAGAATATCTGAACTTATAATTCCATGTTTTCGTTTACATCAATATGAGGAAACAATTATGCATCTTTCAATCAAACAAAGGGGCCAAGAACTTTCAGATTATCTGGACGAAATTATCATAAAATTGGAAGCTTATTGCCTAATGAGGGATCTACTCCAAAATTTGCGCAATTATATATTTATGATACAGAAAATGAGGTAACAAATAGATTGAATGTTATTAGGTGTTTACTTATTTTATTTATACTTTATACAATATTTATTATAAATTTAATAATTAATAACTATTATCAACATATTACTATTCACTTTGTAGTCGCGGTAAAAGCAACAATTGAATCCATGCTTAAATTGTCACCAAACTGAAGGAAATGGTTGATAAACATAATGTTCTTCCAAAGAGTTTTCTTATGGTTAGACTAAGACTAATCGAAAGAGGAGGATCATATGGAAGAAGATACAACTTGCCATCAGTTTCAGAGGTAGTTGCTTTGATTGTCGGCGATTTTGAACCAACAAATACTGACAAAGATATAATAATCGAAAGCCAAACTGGAAAACTTCAGAGAAAATAAGCTTAATCCAACATATTTAGGTTTGCAGTATCCATTACTACTACCTTAAGAGGAAGATGGTTATAGAGAAGATATTCCTTTAAATGGAATTGATGATTTAAGTGAGGGAAGAAAATGGGTTAGTTCTTGAGAATATTTTGCATATACAATTCAAGAAATTAGTTACTGCAATTGTTTATGCTAAAAGGTTATTGATATACACTGATTGAATCTTCTCGCTTATTGTTTTATAGACTAAAACAAAGAAATTTGCACATTTGTACAAAGGATTACAAGAAGCAGTTTTGCATGGAGACACAAAACCATCTTCTCAAGGACAAAGAATTATATTGTCTTCTAATTTCACTAGTGGAACACGTTACATGTTGCAAAATTATCAAGATGTAATGGCAATATGCAAATGGGCTGGATATACTGATTTATTCATTGCATTTACATGCAATCCCAAATGACCTAAAATTAATATATTTGTGCATAGTAGGGGATTACAACTAGAAGATCGGTCAGATATTATAACAAGAGTCTTTAAAATCAAATTGGATCATTTGATAAAAGATTTAGAAGACAATAAAGTTTTTGGAGAGGTAAAAGTTGGTACGAACATTATTTTGATTTATTTTACTATATTAAATTTAAAGCTAATGAATTTGTTTTATTTAACTAAAATCATAAATTATAAATAATATTTTATTTTTATCTTCATATAGTGATTTACTGTAACGATCAAGTTTCGTCATTATAGAAATGTCAAGGGAAAAAATTGAGGCCGAAAAAACGTTTTCATAGTACTAGGATTTTGTCAACCTTGTCCAGATTAGGAGAAAATTGGAGTCATCGAGGTGTAGGAAAATATGGTAATACTCGGGTAGAGTAAATAGGAATTTGATTACATAATCAATTAGATATCTTGTTAAGATATCCGTACGACATTACAGAATTAAATTTGGATAAGTAGATCATCGGGAGTGGACTTTGGCGTTAAGGGCACTTTCTTAGCATAGTGGGCTAAGAATATGTTGTGAAAGAGAGAAATTAAAAATCTATTGTATGCTCATTCCTCGCTTCATGCCGCTGCAATGGAATTCTTGCCACTGTAGCGACGCCGCTACAGCGGAATGGGTGTCATTGTAGCGGGCATAAAAGAGATGGAATTGAAGGATTTTGGGGTTTTTTTAGGCGGAGCTCACTGATTCACTTTGTACCGCTGAAACGAGATTAGTGCCGCTGCAGCGATGCCGCTACAGCGGGATGGGTGCCGCTGTAGCAGGATGGTGGATTTTAAATCATAAATAATACCCTTAGACGACCTTATTTTGTACTTGTTTACTTTTTGAGTTAATAGACAACCCCTGGGCTATTCCAACTCGTTTTCAACATTTCTTGAAGCAAGAGGTAATCTTTACACTTCTCGAATTCATTTTTTGATTCGTAGAACATTTTAGAATGGGTCAATATTGATGGGGAAGGATTTCTTCAAGAAGTCTATGGTAGAATTAACCCTAAATTGATTAGTTGGGGTCATGGGTTTGAACTAGGGTTCATAGTTTTTAGTATTCCGAGATTTAGTGCTTCTTTATTGATTCCCATATAAAATTGTTGTTTGTAGACCACGAACAAACGAAATAATTCCAGAAAGGGAAGGATAAAGTTGTCTAGCATTTCAAGCTTTTTTCGAAGTAGGTGATGGTTGTGATTTTATTATTATGTGATATACACTTGCTTTGCTTCGTTGTGATACTTGTATATGTATGCATGTCACAATATTGATCTTAGATGTTGAATGTGATATATGAATTTCGATACCATGAATTCTTGACTTGATTGTGTGAACTTGATGTGTTATTCTAATGTGTGATTGGGATTGGTTGCCACGTTCTGGCACACTAACTGGGATCACTTGCCTTAAACCGGTAAAAAAATGGGATTGGTTGCCACATTTTGGCATAAAAATGGGATCGGATAGCCACATTTCAGCATGCTAATAGTTTGACTTTGGATTCCGTGAGGAAACCAACTATGTGACGAAGCATGAGAATGTGATGTTGATTCTTATGATAGTATTGAATATTTTGATATTTATGCATGTTTTATAATATTGTAATTGCTTGTTTATGTTATACTAGTGGGATAGCCGTGTGATCCTACCAGTACACTGTGGTTGTGTACTGATTCTACACTTGCTCTTATTTTTGTTGAGTACAGGACATCTTCACGCGACTGTTGACAGATCTCAATTACGATATCGGTGAACTATTTGAGTTCAAGGGTGAGCCACATCGTTCGGGCTGCCATTAAATTCTCTTTATTCTATGTCCATCATTTTTTAACCTAGACCTTGTTTTAGTTAGTTAGATAACTCACTAGAAATTCTTATTAGATTTAGTTCTCGTTTCTAGTTTTGGTACATTGACTTACACATTCTAGGTTTATCTTCTGCATTGTTAGTTAGTTATTAGATATTTATTTAGTAATGAAACCTTGTCTTTAGTTATTTAACTTGCTTCCGTAACATAAATGCCTTAGTTTTTTAGATTTATTGCTTTGGGTGGTTGCTAGAAGTGGTTCTCCCAAAGAGTTGTAGAATGGGTGTCAATCACGACGATTTGGGTCATAAAAAAATGGTATGAAAGCGTAGGTTCGTTGATCTTGATGTACTGAAATGAGTTTAATAGAGCCTCATGGAATGGGACGGGGACGACTTTAATTTACTTCGAGAGGCTATAGGACTTTAGGAAATCTCAATTTTCTCTTGTCTTCTTTGTGCTATATATGACTTGATTCCAATTGGTATCTCGCGATTCAAATTGGTATCTAACTTCTTTCACTCTTCTATTTGTTGGTTAATACTAGGTATAATGGTGTTAAGCCTGTAGCTCCTGCTAATGCCCCAACTGAGAAACCCGCAGGTAGAATCGCAGTCGAGGTAGAGGTAGAGAAAGAGCTAGGGGTAGAGGCCGTGGGAGAGTGACGCCTTTTGTCAATAAGGTGCCAAATGACTATGTTCTGGTGAATGAGAACCCTCCGGTACATCACGAAGAGATAGAAAGAAAGTTGAGTTTGAGAATGTTGAGGAGGTTGAAAATGAGGAAGGAGTGCAAGCTAAAGCTATAGGAATCCCTCTCATTGATCCGGTGTTAGATTAGTAGATCATGTCATTTTTGAAAGGGTTGGATGGTCCGGGGGTGATTCCACCTACTCAAGCCCCCGTGAATCCTCCAATTTCTAACATTGTGCCCAAGCCGGTTGGAGAGGTAGGTAATAATGTTTTCTTCTGTCCTTTGTTGGGTTCTATGATGACCGGTAATGAGCATGATATGTCGACCAAGATTTTGAATCTCAAGCCCCGGTATTTATTGGTTGGGAGACAGATGATGTTGAGCAAGATTTTGAAGCTCAATCCCCCAGTATTTATTGGTTGTGAGATAGAGGATGCTTATGAGTTCATATTGGATTGTTATGAGTAGTTGCATAATTTGGGTATCGTTCACCAACATAGGGTTGATTTTGTGTCTTTTAAGCCTCAAGGTGAGGCCAAGCAATGATGAAGAGCTTAAAAGAATGCAGAGCCTCCGTGTTACTTCCATTTACTTGGACCCAATTTCATGCCTTGTTCTTAGAGAAGTATGTGCCTAGGAATTTTAGAGATCACAAGAAGGACGAGTTTATGGCATTAGAACATGGTAGTATGTTTTTGTCTTCTTATGAAGCCAAGTTCGATGCTTTATCTAGATACGCTGCCCAATTGGTTACCACTTAAGAGGAGAGGATACGGTTGTCTTTTAGAGGTTTGGATTCTGAGCTACAAGTGTTATCTGTTCACATGATCTCTGCAGGAAGGAGGTTCAATAAAGTGACTGAGTATGTCAAGAAGGTGGAGGGGTGAAGAGAGACGGTCAAGCTAGGGCGTTGGCTAAGAGGTCCAAGAGTTCTTGAGTTTTTCAGGGCTTCTATGCTAGAGGATCAGGTCGACCTACCCTCGCGGCCAAGCCAATTCTGTTTGTCATGCCCGCCTCTACCGGTAACTATTCGGGGACTCATTCTAATAATTTTTCAGCTGATCAGAGTGTTGGGCATGTGGTGGGAAGCAGACCATCTGGCGGACGGACTTGATTTAGTTGTGGGGAACTTGGACACATATGAGGAACTGCCCACAACCACGTCCACTTGAGTCCGAACAACAACCTTCTCGAGCAATTATACCCGCGTTAAATGGTAATAAGGGTAGGGAACGTCCACTAATAGGATGAGAAGGAAATCAGAGAGGTTGTGGAGGTAGAGGTAACATTGAAACAGACATCTAGGTAGATCGTTTTGATGATAGACTTCAATTTTATGCTTTCCCGAGCAAGAGTGAGGCAGAGGCGTCAAATGCAGTAATCACAGGTACTATTCTTGTTTGTGACCGAATGGATAATGTATTATTTGATCGGGGTTCCACTTATTCTTATATGTCTATGATATTTACCTTTGATTTTGAGATGTTGTATGATATTCTTGATGACCCTATGCATGTCTCTACCCGGGTTGGCGAGTCAGTCATAGTCACCCATGTTTATTGTGCTTGCCCTATTTTGTTTATGAGATTTCAGACTTGGTCTAATTTGGTGATTTTTGATATGGCTGACTTCGACATAATCTTAGGCATGACTTAGGTTTCTCCCCATTATATTGTTCTTAAATGTAATGCTAATTATGTGACTCTAGAAATTCCGGGAAGGGAAAAATTAGAATGGGAAGGGGTGTACAAGCCTAAGCAAGGTAAGATTATATCTTCCATCCGCCTAGTAAATTAGTGGAGCAAGGTTGTTTAGCTTATGTGTCTCATGTTAGGGATGTTGAGATAGAAGCTCCATCCATAGGGTCTATTCCAGTGGTGTCCAAATTTAATAAAGTTTTTCCAAATGAGTTACCCAGCATGCCTCCGGATAGAGACATAGATTTTTGTATTGACTTAGATCCTAGTACGCGCCCCATTTTTATCCATCTATGTCACATGGCTCTGGCAGAGTTGAGAGAGCTTAAGGCTCAAATCCAAGAGCCTTTTGATAAGGGTTTTATTCGTCCTAGTGCTTCCCCATGGGGTGCTCCAGTTTTATTTGTTAAGAAAAAGGATGATAGCTAGCATGAGGATATGCATAGATTACCGGCATTTGAATAAGGTCACTATTCGAAATAGATACCCCTTGCCTAGGATAGATGATATTTTCGACTAATTACAAGGTGCATCAATTTTATCTAAGATTGATTTAAAATCCGGGTATCATCAATTGAATATAAAGCTATATCCAAGACGGTGTTTAGGACTCGTTATGGGTACTATGAATTTTTGGTTATGTCTTTTGGGTTGACTAATGCGCCTGCAGCTTTCATGAGCTTGATGAATGGAGTATTAAATCCCTTTCTTGACTCTTTCGTGATAGTCTTTATCGATGATATTTTGGTGTATTCAAAAAGTGAAGAAGATCATGCTAACCATCTTTGTACTATTTTCGGTATACTTAGAAAGAAAAAGTTATATGCAAATTTTTCATAGTGAGATTTTTTGTTAAAGTCGGTTGCATTTTTGGGGCATGTGGTGTCAAAAAAATCGATAAGGGTGGATCCCCAAAAGGTTGAAACGGTTGAGAATTGGGTATGACCTAGTTCAGTGACGGAGGTTAGGAGTTTTGAGGGACATGATAGTTACTATTGTTGTTTTGTTATGAATTTTGCTTCAATTGCTACACACTTGACCAATCTGACCAAAAAGGAAGTACCATTTGAATGGACAGGAAAATGTGAGAAGATATTCCAAAAGCTTAAGACTCTTTTGACCACCGCACCCACTCTAGCATTACCGATTGAGGGTAAGGACTTTATTGTCTACTATGATGCTTCACATTCTGGATTGGGTGATGTGTTACTGCAAGATTAGAATGTCATAAGAATGTCAAAGCATTACTGATTGGGTGCTGTGTTGATGCAAGATAAGAGGAATTGTCCCACTCATGATTTGGAGTTGGCAGTGATGGTATTTGCTCTTAAGATTTGGCGACATTATTTGTAGCGACCCTTTCCAAAAGGTACTACAACCTTACAAGAAACCTAATTTAATACTTGCGACATTTAAAAGAGATTAACGAAGGCATACTGATTTTAATCTAGTTGAGCGATAAGGTTCATAACACATAATTTAGTTAAGGATGTGCATCTGGCCCATTTTAAACATATATGTCAGGAAAAAAAATTATATGGCATGGAATTTTAACTAATGACGAAAAATGCTTCCCAAAATTGGTTAAGCAAAACCGACAAGCTTTTCGCGCATATATTCTCTTCACACTTAAGGATGAAATAACAATAATATTACCAACTTTCGAGTACCAAAATCAGCCGGTTCATGCTTCACACAAACTTACAAAACATAAAGCAAATTAGTATTTTACAAGACATGGGTTCACACACCCCAAAAAGATAAAAACGTATAACTGTACTTATATTACAACCCATGGTGACATGCCCAAATAAGTCCTCAAAATCTCATGTAAATATACAACACATAGTTCATGTACAAGTCCCAAGGTTTATACAAAATATATATATATGCCTATATGCAAGTGTGATCTTCTTTAAGGCTTTCAAAATCTCCATCTTCAATGATCAACTTCAAGCGTCCTCTTGAACATTCCCTGCGATAGAAACAACTATCGCTAAGCATAAAGCTTAGTGTTGTAAAAAATATAGATTCGGTGCCCTTAGATTCATCAGGTCGTCATTCTCAAGTCAAGGGCAGCATAATTGAAATATAATCAGTAAATCAAGTAAACAATATACAAAGAGTATCAAGTTTGATAATTAAAGCTCCAAATGTCAATAGCGTTCATAGCACAATTTTCCAACAGGTTCAATAACAAGACTCACCCAATATATACATCATGTCGTCACACCAAGCACGAGAAGGTATCAAGAAGGGTCAACGCCCTATATCAAGAAGGGTCAAAGCCCAATAAACAAGAGAACCAAGAACCATATTAAAAGTGGCTTTCTAGTTTGTACTTAAAATGGACAACTCCCATACTTAAGACGAACTAAAAATCCAAAGTCAAGATGGCAAATGATCCGAATCAAGAGGCATGCCAATAGTGACAAAGTCACAGCCACAAGAAGGAAAAAGTCCAAACAAGAATGCCAAGTGATCAAACAATCGGTACAAGTGGGCGAGTTACACAAGAGTCTTTAACGTCTTAAACGACAACAACACAATAATACAAAGTGACAAGAGGTAACCAATGTACCAATATAAACTTTCAGATATACCATCAAGTAACAATAGTACAAGTACAAGTTTATACACAAACCTCAATGCTTTATCAAAGAAACAGTCCAACACGACTTCAAGAGTTCAAACCGTAGACCAACCAATATATGAAGGTCCTCAACTTGTTCACGAGTATATACAACCTTAAAAATACAATTAAATAACTTATTTAATTCCTAGTATCTCAATAATGTCGAAGTAAAACAGGATAATCATCACAAGTAAGCCTAGCCTGTACATTTACGACTAAGCTCCCAAAACAGTGATTTTGTCCAACAAAAGTACTTCATGTCGCAACATAGTTTTGAAACAGAAAACAGCAAAATTGGACTTTACATCCTTCATAAAAGATGTAGGTACATCTCTTAATCTTGCAAATAATCAAGAATCACCTCAAAATACGCTTTCTAAAGAAAGATATAATCAACACTAAAAGTTGAGCAGACAGGATTTCTAATTCCAGTAGCTGGACAGAACTTGTCCTATGTTTCGTCACATATTTTGAATCCATAACAGAAAAATTAGAGTTTTGAATAAACATAAGAGTTGTAGAACTACGAATTATATTTCCAAATCATATTTATTCACTGTAAACGAAGTTCTATATGACAAGATATGCTTAAAATACAAAAGACTACCAAGCTAAGAAACAATTTTTTTTCATCACTTACCAAAAGAAGTTTGTGTGTCGAATTCATCCAAAAAGATCTAGTTTTTCTTTTGCTTTTTGAAGAACAACTTTTTAGCTAATGTATAATGATCTTAAACTTCATTTTAAACGAAATCACAAGAAGAGGTATCCAAATATAGTCCATATTTTAGTGACACATACAGATGTCACTAAAAGGGTGCTGCCCAAATTATTGTGTGCTGCCCCAAAATGCTTACATACACTCCTATATATACATATATATATAAACTTGATACCAAAAAAAAAATCAATTTATAAGAAATTCTAATTAGTCAATTTACGCAAATACACTCATACAATATCTTAAATTACAATAACAATTTATGTTAGGCACGTTTACAACTATCACAAAATTTCAAGTTCCCAAAATGAGTATAAAACACCTTATAGTAATTAAGCAATGGTGTTGACTTGCGAATCAGGGTCTAGTATCTTAGGGGTGTTACATTATTTGTATGGATTTAAGTGTGAGGTATTTACTGATCATCGTATTTTACAGCATGTATTCACCCAAAAGGATTTGAATTTGAGACAGCGAAGATTGATGGAATCTCAAGTATTATGATGTGATTATTAAATACCACGCGGGTAAGCAAAATATTATGGCAGACGCTTTGAGTCAAAAAGCGTTAAGTCTAGGTAGTTTATCTCACTAGAGTGGAACCAAGCGACCTTTGGCCAAGGAAATTCAGACCTTAGTGTCGAAGTTAATGCAGTTGGGCATTTCTGAAAGAGGTGGGTTATTAGCTAGTATTGAAGCTAAATCCATGTTCATAGAGGAAATCAAGGCCAAGATATTTGAAAATAGAGATTTAGATGAGCTTAAAACAAATATTTCAATGGGTAAGTCTCAAAGAACCACTTTAGATGCGGATGTGTGCTCAATTATAAGGGTAGAATATGTGTTCCAAGAGTTGATGATTTGATCCAAGGTTGTTGGCGGGGGCTCATGGCTCGTACTATTCTATTCATCTAGGTCTGACAAAGATGTATACAGATCTGAAATGAGTTTATTGGTGGTCGGGTATGAGAAAAGACATTGAGAAGTTTGTGGCGAAGTGTCATAATTGTCAACAAGTGAAGTACGAACATCAAATACCTGCGGGGTTGTTCCAAAAGATACCAATTATGGAGTTGAAGTGGTAAAGTATACCCATGGATTTTGTGGTTGGCCTTCCCAAGACTTTAGGAAAATTTGATTTCATTTGGGTTGTGGTTGATAGGTTGACTAAATCAGCCCACTTCATTTGGGTAATGGTAGATTACAATGCTGAACAATTGGCTAAGATTTATATAAAGGAGCTAGTGAAATTGCATGGTGTGCACCTTTCCATCATCTCAGATCGTGATACCCTTTTCACTTCCATGTTTTGGAGGAAGTTGCATGATGAATTGGGAACGCAAATCACGTTTAGTACAACCTTCCATCTCCAGATGGATGGGTAATCATAAAGGACTATACAAGTTTGGAGGACATGTTTAGAGCTTATGTAATTGACTTTGGAGGGAATTGGGATAAGTTCCTACCCGTATGTGAGTTCTCCTATAATAATAGTTATCACTTGAGCATTGATATGGCACCATTTGAGGCGTTATATGGGACACGATGTAGATCACCTATAGGTTGGTTTGAATTTGGAGACGTAAAACCTTTGGGGTCGACTTAGTGAAAGACGCTCAAGATAAGGTGTGGAGCATTCAAGCCAAACTTTTAGCTGCGCAGAGTAGAATAAAGAAGTATGCGGATCACAAGGTGCGAGACATAGAATTACAGACGTTCGAGAATGTTTTTCTCAAGGTATCATCCATGAAGGGGGTCATGAGATTTGGTAAGATGGTTAAGTTAAGTCCTTGCTATATTAGGCCCTTTGAAATTCCTGAACGTGTAGGGTCGGTGACATATAGATTGGCGCTACCTCCTAATTTGTCCGGGGTACACTCTGTATTTCATGTGTCTATGTTGAAGAGGTGTCACGGTGATGGTGACTATATCATTAAGTGAGACTCAATAGTGTTAGTCAAGGACCTCCATTATGAAGAGGAACCGATTGCTATTCTTGATCCTGATGTTCGGAAGTTGAGGACTAAGGATATTAAGTATGTGAAGGTTCAATGGAAGCATCGTCCAGTTGAGGAAGCTACTTGGGAAACCAAGAAGGACATGCGCAACAATTATCCACATTTGTTCATCAAATCAGATACTACCTTATTCCTTTTCTAGCCTACCTTTCCTTAGTTGATCACTCGGGGAAGAGTGATGAGTAAATTAGTATCTATTGTAAAGACTGAGTTTCGTCGTTATACAAATTCCAATGGGGAAAAATTGAGGCCGGAAAAACTTTTTCGTAGTACAAGGATTTCCCCCACCTTGTCCATATTTGGATGATATTGGAGTCATCAAGGTGTAGGAAATCTGGTAGCACTCGGGCGGAGTAAATAGAAATTTGATTACATAATAGGTTACATAACTAGTTAAGGGATCTGTATGACTTTACAGAATTAAATTAGGATAAGTAGATCATCGGGAATGGACTTTGACGTTAAGGTCACTTTCTGAGCGTAGTGGGCTAAGAATATGTTGGGAAAGGGATAAATTTAAAATCTATTGTAAGATCACTACCTCACTTCATGCCGATTCAGCGACGCCGCTATAGCAGGATGGGTGCCACAATAGCGGGCGAGGCGGAGATAGAATTGAAGGATTTTTGGATTTTTTTAGGTGAAGCTCACCAGTTCACTTTGTGACGTTGCAGCAGCATAAGTGCCGTTGCAGCAACACCACTACAGCGGGATGGGTACCGCTATAGCGGGATGGCAGGTTTTAAATCATAAATAAAAACAGACGACCTTATTTTATACTTTTCAAATTTTTGAGTTAAGAGACGACCACTGGTTGTTCCAACTCGTTATCCACCATTCTTGAAGCTAAAGGTAAGCTTGTCACTCCCCGAATTCATTTTTCAATTCGTAGAATGTTTTTGAATGGGTCAATATTGATGGGGAAGGATTTCTTGAAGAATCCCATGGTGAAATTAACCCTAAATTGACAAGTTGGGGTCATGGGTTTGAACTAGGGTTCATAGTTGTTAGTATTCCGGGAATCGTTACACCCTAAAAATAAGCTAGGTTGAATTAGAGCCTAACGTATGTGTCATGATGTTTTAAAGTCCTAAAATGGTTAATTATAGTGTTTATAGGTAGTGTGTAAAGTTTGGATGAGTTTGGAGGTCAAACATCCAAGAACGTCCAAGACGTTTGAAAGTTTTTCCTTGAAACGTGCTTGTGTGTCATAGTGTGTGAATAGGCAAGTTTTACATGTTCGGTTAGGTTGAAATTGATGTGACAGGTTCCTAATATGTATAGAGAGTGATTGAGGAGGAAACTTCCGGTCCAAGCTCCCCAAGGACCAACGAAAGGGTCCTTCAGGAGGACGCAAGCCTTGGGCTAGCAAGCTGCCCAAGGTAGCAGGATTTGTTCATGATGGGAACAAGTCCGTGTCGTGAACTTGGTTCAAGGAGGGACAAAAAAAAATCCGCATCGCAGGCAACGTCGCGGACTCCACTTTCTCAAAATTTATTTTTGAAAATCTTGCGGGAGAAGCTTCGCGTCGCGGACTTGTTTCCCGACGATAATTCTGAAAATTTAAGTTGAGTTTGACTTCTTTAAAAGGTCCTATAAGTTCAGGGTTCTTTTGGGTATTTTGGGAACTAATTTTAGGCAGTTATTAAAACCTTTTTAAACCACCAATTCACCCTCCAAATCAAAAAACTCAAGTCCAAAACAAAACCTCTCCATTCCTTCTCTCCAAAACCTCCATTGATGAAGCTTTGAAGCTCCAAGGAACAAGACAGATTTTTCAAGTTTTTTTCCATTAATCTTGTGTGCTTTTCTTTACAATTAAGGTATGGTTCTTCATCCTTGAATCCTCTTCTATTCAAGGAGCCAAGTTCAAATGGTTTCCAAAGATGATTAAAACATGAAAACCTCTATTTTGAATTCTAGCCATGGAATCTTGCATAAAATGATTTGAATCCATGATTTATGATTAAATTAATGTTAATTGAATGATTTTAGATCAAAATTCCTATGAACCCAAGAAAATCATCAAAATCCTAATTTTGGCTTTAATATGGGTGATTTGATCATGCTTGGTTTTATTGAATTCCTATGTAGATTGTATTGGGCTATTGATATATGTATGAATTATGCTAGAATTGTATATATTTGTCCTAATTTGATGATTTGTATATTGGTTCTTGCTGGATCATTGTATGTTGTGATTATTGGATTGAATTGGTGACTACGGCTATTGATAAGAGCCTTGGTGTATTGGATTGGTTGAATTGGCTATGGATTGGAGTTAATAAGATTGGAATGGTGGTATTTTGACCTAACCCTTACTATATTGTGCTGTATAGGTGTTTCAATTATGATGTTTGGTATGTTCCACATATGGTGGCGGTGATTATCTTTTATACTATTAAATAATGTGGCATCATCGGCATTACTTTATGAACTATGTTATTATCAAGTATAACTTGGTTATGTGATCATTGTGAAGGTCTTGATGACTTATGTGTATATGTGGAAGCATATATGTGTTCACCTAATTGTATATAGATTATCATGATAGGCTATAGTGATGTATTAGATGTGTAGACTTGAAGTTGAAGTGTGAATCTTCTTAGTTGACTATATGAACCTATGATGAGTTTTTTAATGATTCTATAGAAGTGTATAGGATGACTTGCAAGTATACTAAGTTGTCTCTATGTGCTTCTTGAATTATATGCTATATGTGATAATGGAAAGTATATGTGTCTTGTTTTGGTAGACTTGTGTCCCTTACTTGATACATGAAGAATATGAATATGAACTCTTGACTTAGTAGGATAAAGCACCTTTGTCATGAATGTATATATATTAATGGAATATGATCTTGAATATAGTAAAGAAGGTCATTTATGTACAACCTTTTATAAAGAATGTTATGATATCCTTGAAGTTGAAAGCCGTAATGGTACCCTTCTCGTGTAAATGGTGGACTTAGGGTTGGTTGGCTGGAATAGCATGAAATCATCCTTAGGAAAGTCATTGAGCTATCGACTTAACCATTGTAAGGCAACCCTAGGGGACCTCTTTGGTAAGGTGTGTTATGATTTGGTTATGAACAAATTATGGAACCTCTTTGTATACTCCTTTATTGAATTACTCTATGAGAACAAAGGCTAGCACCGAGTGAGTATGCTTGGGAAGTATCTCTAGTTAAGAAGTAGGCTAGTGTACAAAGAATCCCTTTGTATTCCTTAACCATGTGCGTACATGGGATGTGTCCTAGTTCTACCATTGGCAAGTGGAACACCCTTTATCGGAGTAGTTTATGACTCCGGATTCCATGCCCAACTAGTATGTTCTATATCGGTTATTCCCTATTCTCATCATGTGGGATACATGATAGTGTTGGATAAGTACAATGAAGTTTAGGTAGTGGAATGGGACTCTATCTAGACATTGCACGATTAGGCTTTGAAGATCTTAGTGTATGAGTTCCCTAGGTCTTCTCCAAGACCATTATGTGAAAGTTCTTAAGTGTTGAATGTCTCTTAAATGGTCTAATTAACATGATGACTTAAGCAAAGGTATGTTAATGAAAACTCAAGTATCTAGAGAAGCTTTGAGGATTGCTTAGGTAGGCTTGGAGAGGGTGTATGGGCGTTCTTTTCTAGTCTTACTTAGGTGAGTCTTAGAGTAATTCTACGAAGGGAGTTTGATTAAATAAATGGGAATAAACTTATCTTAGGTAGTCTAAAGAATCTCTTTGGTGTGTGTGAAAGGATTGTATGGGCGATCCCTTCATAACTTACTCAAGTGAACCTTAGAAGCACCTTTGGTAAGAGGGTCTCATGTTTATGTGGTTTGATGTGTTCTTGATGTTATCTTGTGATATGTGACTTATCTGTGAAGTTGGTGTGATATGTGGTTCTTTTATATTATGCTATGGAGTTTTATTCAAAAAGAGCATATGTGATACAAATGTGCGTTTCTCATGATTTTATGCATTAAGTCATACTTAGTACATGAAATATACTAATTACATACATTTTGTCTATATCTAAAGTTGTAGGTGGAAGGTTAGAGGCATCTTGAAGCAAAGCTTGAAAACTAGGAATCTTTTAAGCAAAGTTGGTGTATGTCCTCACTTGATTCGAGGACATTACTATCTTTCGTTTCACTGATTAAAAGTTTTGTAATAGACCAAGTATCTCTATATTTCGATTGTATGGGATGTGTCCCAAGTATTCTTGTCTAAGATTGGCGTATATTGAGACTTAATATTTCTATTGTTTTATATGAAAGATGTTTTGAGATATTCTTCATGTGAAAATCTTAATTCCGCACTACTTTTCATATATGTATGCAATAAATGATGTTTAAGGGCTTGTACAAGACCTTAGAGAGGTCAAGTACGTCATGTGACGATACGAGAATGCCTTAATTTCTAGGATGTACTCTCAGGTCCTAACAAACTTGGTATCAGAGCATAAGGTTATGAAATAGTCCTAGGAATCAAAGAGTCTCAAAAAGTCACGTCTAGTATAGTCGTGTTCATTGGTGTGAATCGCGACACATCCATGAGCGAGAGGTTATAGCATGATAGAGTTTCCTTTCTTTTCTACTGTTGTGTCATGTCGTAGAGTAAAAAAAGTTTTGAGTGTCCTTCTTAATATTTTTCCTTGTGTTAATAAGAAGATGACTACTAGAGGGATGGATGCAAGAAGGGTTGAAGAAGAGAGGGTGAATGAGGAAATTCCTCCCCAAGTTGACCAAGTGGAACAAGTTTTCCAAGATGGACAAGTTCCACATGGTGCTCAACTTCCTCAAGGTGCTCAACTTCCTATTGGGGTTCAAGGGGATGAGGTTCCGGTGGTTCCCAGGACTTGACTAATGGAGATATTAGAGATGCTCTACTTGCTCTAGCCCGAGCTATGACCACTCATGTGACTAGAGACATTGGGCCTAGGGTGAATGCTTTGGAGAGTACTATGAACTCTAGATTGAGAGACTTTTTTAGGATGAATCCTCCTATCTTTCTTTGCTCTAAGGTGGGAGAGGATCCTCAAGAGTTTCTTGATGGTGTGTATAAGGTGTTGAGTGCAGGGGAGTGACTTCTAGGGATAAGGCGGAGTTAGCTTCGTATCAATTGAGAGATGTTGCCCAAGTGTGATACACACAATGGAAAGATAATAGGCCGGTTGAATCGGGTCCCATAGAGTGGGAAGAGTTTAAGGAGGCTTTCTTATAGAAGTACTTTCCCCGTGAGAGGAGAGAGGTGAAGGTTGAAGAATTCATTAACCTCAAGAAAGGTAATATGAGTGTTGAAGAGTATTCCTTGAAGTTTACCATGTTGTCTAGGTATGCTCCATCATTAGTGTCTAACCAAATGAATGAGATGAATAGGGATCGTGACCGGTGTAGCCAACCATGTGAAAGAAGAGTGTCGTACGGCCATGCTCCATAGTGACATGAACTTGTCTAGGCTTATGGTGTATGCGCAATCCATTAAAGAGTCCAAACTTATTAGTATCTCAAGAAATTTGAAGAGGGGTGGATCCAATGATAAAAACCAACCTAGGTTCAAGAAGAGGGCTCCAAATCAAGATGGACCTAGTGCTCATAAGGTCAAACTTGAGAGAGGTAGTGGTTCTCAAGGTGATAAGCCTACTTGTGTTACTTGTGGGAAGAAGCACTTTGAGGAAATTCTAGTTGGTACGGGAAGTTGCTTTGGTTGTGGTAAGAATGGACATAAGGTGAGGGATTGTCCTTCTATGGAGGCTAGAGGAAGAGATGCTAAGCAAGTTCCTCCTAGTTCTCCGGTAGGTGATGTTCCGAGAAAGAATCGTTTTAATGCCGTCCGGGCTAAAGGATCAGACGGATGATGATGATATTGATAAGTTCTAATGTTCTCTCTTTATTTGTTATGGGTTCCTTCTAAGTAGGGGATTATGGTGAGTGGTAGAGTGGTGATTTGTTATCTCTTCTCTTCTATTCTATTCAAGCTTGAGAGATAGAATGTCATAATAGCATGTTGCATGTTGCATTGTGTTTAGGAGTCTTGTTGAAATTGAATTTCATTGATTTCTTGCATTGTGCATTTTATGAAGTTATGATTATGTTGTGAATAAGTTTAAATGGTTTTGCCTTTCATACTATCATGCTATCATTCTACGTTGCTTAAAGTTTCATTAGTGATCTAGTGAGCATGTTCATTGTCAATTATTTGAAATTTTGTTTAAAAAGTGTTCTCATGAGAGTGGGATGTAATGAAGCATATAAATGAAATATTGAGTATGATAATGTGTGGAGAAGGAAGTTCCTCCTATATGAAATGAAGAATGTGAGTCTTATGGCATGATGAGTTGTAGATTGGTTTCTATCTTCTTGTTGTGTTTTGAATCTCTTTGTTATGTGGAGTTGATGTTCTTCCTATCTATGTGTATTGAGTAGTATGTGGTATGGTTATGAGCATCTAGTCTTGAGTCCTTACTCTAGAAAGTGTTTAAAATGAAGCAAGTGTCATTCGGTGACGAATGTTTCAAAGTGGGGGAATATTATTATACCCTCAAAGTGAGCTAGATTGAGTTAGAGCCTAACATGTGTGTCATGATGTTTTAAAGTCCATAAATGGTTAATTATAGTGTTTATAGGCATTGTGTAAAGTTTGGATGAGTTTGGAGGTTAAACGTCCAAGACGTTCGAATGTTTTGTCTTGAAACGTGTTTGTGTGTCATAGTGTGGTTTTGCAAGTTTTACGTGTTTGTTTTTGTTGAAATTGACGTGAGATGTTCCTAACATGTATACTAGAGTGATTGAGGTGTAAACGTCCAGGCAAAACTCTCCAAGGAACATCCAAAGGGTCCTTGAGGAGGACCCAAGCCTTGGGCTAGCAAGTTGCCCAAGGCAGCAGGATTTGTTCATGATGGGAACCAGTCCGGGTCGTGGACTTGGTTCAAGAAGGGCCAAAAGTTGGTCCGCATCATGGGCCACATCGCGGACTCCACTGTCTCGGAATTTATTTTTGAAATCTTGCATGAGCATCTTCGTGTCGCAGACTTGTTTCCCGATGATAATTCCAAAATTTTAAGTTGAGTTTGACTTGGTTAAAAGGTCCTTTAAGTTTAGGGGTCTTTTGGGTATTTTGGGGACTAATTGTAGGCGGTTATTGAACCTTTTTAAACCCCAATTCACCCTCCAAATAAAAAACCTCAAGTCCAAAACAAAACCTATACATTCCTTCTCTCCAAAAACCTCAATTGATGAAGCTATGAAGCTCCAAGGAAGAAGACAGATTTTTCAAGTTTTTCTCCACTAATCTTGTGTGATTTTCTTCACAATTAAGGTATGGTGCTTCATCCTTGAATCCTCTTATATTCAAGGAGCCAAGTTCAAATGGTTTCCAAAGATGATTAAAACATGAATTTAGCAACTTAATTAATTAATTTAAAAGGACAAAACCAACATTACAAAGAAATTTCCAGATTTTGGTTAAGACAAGAAAAAGACAACCTAGTACCTAACCTACGATTGTCCAGAAGGTTGGTTATGGTCCTAAAAATATAGGGATACTTTAGTAATTACCCTAGGCTACTTAATTAATTAATTTAGAAACTTAATTAATTAATTTAAAGGGGCAAAACCGAAATCACAAAATAATTTCCAGATTTCGGTTAAAACAAGAAAGGGACAACCTAGGATGGTCCAAAGAGTTAGTTAAGGTCCTAACGACTTAAGGGTATTTTAGTAATTACCTTATGTCACCTAATTAATTAAATTGGCCATTTAATTAATTGGTTTAAATGGTCAAAACGAAATGCTTACACTAACCTAGTATAATTCAAGAAACATCCTACTACTTAACCTAGGATGGTCCTAAAGGGTTGATTTTGGTTCCAAAGACTTAGGGGTACTTTAGTACTTAACCTAGGTCCCTAAATTAATTAAATTAAGGATTTAAATAATTAATATAAAGTTAAAATATTGATCAAAACAATAGTCAACACCAATTTCCATATTTGACTAAGAGTTATGTTCTCCTATGTTTAGTCAACTTAGAAGGGGCTTTTTAGTAATTAGTTAATTAATTTAGTTAATTAACTTATTAAACCCTAAGTTGAATGAGTCAATATCAGTTCCTAAGACTTATAATCACGTTCAAACTCATAGAAAAGAGGACGCAAAAACAGTAAGCAACGAACGAAAGAACAGGCAGAAAATTTATCGATTTCTCTAGATCAATTTGAATGTTTCTTCAAGGTTTCGTTCAAGGTGGTCTTCGTAGATTAAGTTCTACTTAAGGTATGGGTTTATCACCTGGACTTCTTTCTCCGAGAGAACTTTCTTTCCAACGATTCAAAGATCTTGAAAACTAGGATTGTTCCCGTGTTCTCGTCGAACTCCTTGTCCCTAGTATCCTTTTCGATTCCATGTTGAATAGGTTAGAGATCATGTTGTTGGTATGTGGTGCTGACTGATCTTATGTGAAATGTTCTTGAATTATGAATGTCGATTAACCTATGAAGTTGTAATCGTATAAAGTTAAGTGCTTAAAATGTGAATCATGAATCGACGACGTGTTAGTTACACCCGTAATTGTCTACGTGTTGGTGTGTTTGTCCGAATGTTGTATTGCTGTTTTTTTACGTTATGAAGATGCTAAAGTCATCAATTATTAATATGATGTCGTCCAATATGTCTTAAAAACGTTACCCTAAAGTCATGAACTAAGATTGGTTAAGAGAATGATACTATGCTAAGATGTGTCCGAAAATGTTATGTATGAAGATGATTACGGTCTGTTGTGCATACCTACTATTAATGTGACTTGTTGATGATGTTATGTTCGTTAAATGATCATATTCAGTTGTCCAAGATATTTAAAAGCGTTATGCCTAAAGTTATGTGATAAGGTTGGCCAAACAGATCTCCATGAAATCATAAGTTGAATGAATGTTTGGTATATGCCAATAAAATGGCTAACAAATGTCTTGCCCAAAAGTTGAATGGAATTGGTTTACATTATTGCTTTTAAATAATGATGGAAAAATTGGCTAATGAGAATCTCATGAAACTATATTTGAATGAATGTTTGGCTTGTGCCAATAAATTGGCTATGAAGTCATTTCCAAATTATTTAGGCCAATACTAAATTTACACCAATCTTATGTGCCTAATATAATGTAATGTCAAATTAAGCATGACCAAGAGAACAAAATGAATCCATAACTAAGGGTATGTCAATTAACGGGGCAAGTCCCAACATACCCTGTACTATCTTATATGACTAAAATGTTAGAATGCCAAATGAATAAGCACATCTAAAGTAATTCAATGAATCCATAACCAAGGGCATGCCATTCATTGGGACAACTCCCAACATGCTCTAAAAGAATGAACCAGAACTTATGAAACTCATTGAATGAAGTGCTCATCGTCCATAAACGATGATATGAAGCTACTAAACAAAAGTAAGTAAGTAACGTGGTTATAACATAATTAAAGGGGTGTAAATTAAGTAAGTGAACAGAATGGGGTGTTAAAGGAAGTGAGATAAGTCTTACTTACACCAAAGCTAATTTGTTAAAAGAATACTCACGGATGAAGGTGTTAGAATGTGTAAAACTAGTCTCATTAACACCTAAGGATGATATGTAAGGACAATTCACATTCATCAATGTAAAGTAAGGATGATATGTAAGGACAATTCACATTACATTAATGTAAAGTAAGGATGATATGTAAGGACAATTCACATTTCATCAATGTAAAGTATGGATGATATGTAAGGACAATTCACATTTCATCAATGTAATGTAAAGATGACAAGTGATCAAAAGAGTAAGTAAATCTCAATCTAGAAGCAAGCTTCCACAAAACTTGAGTCAACTCTAAAAGATAAAGAAGATAATGAAAGTGAGCAAAGCACCGATAGACTAGTTATGAGTGGTGATGCCTTCCTTCGGGAAGGCCGGAGGTTCATGTAATTCTCATGAAGATGAGACTGTCCACCAAGGTGGGTATGGGTCTCCCTAAATCTCCTAGTCTTCGAACTATGTCTAGCCAACATAGGAACTAGCTGGTGGTTTCCACCTAAGCGAGCTAGGCATGTTTGGTTTCACTTTGGCCAATGATTCCACCCCTTTTTGGTGTGGGGAAGATATTGGATTTCATATTTAGCTCACATGATCTATGTCGGTTAATGCTCACGATATGTTCTTGGTTCACTATACCCGTGAGCCACTCCTTTTCGGTGTGAGTGAACACTTGAGATGGATTCGCCTTAGCCGGGGATCACCCCTTTCCATGTGTGGGGCAGACACTAGATTCCATGAGTATCTCACATGGTCTAAGATTCATTTTAACTGGTGAATCACCTCTTTTCAGTGTGGGGAAGACACTGGATTTCATGTTAAGCTCGCATGATCTTATTCCTAATGATGTCACTACGAAAGTGAGAATGATGATGATGAATAGAACGTATGTTCAACGTGAGGAATGAAGAAGAGCTTAAGAATGTCAATTGCCAATGTCACACTAATGAAAGTTTCAGCAAATAATGGGCAAAGCCATATAAGATTGGCTTATAATGACTTCTTATATGATGCCAAGAAGAGAAGTGGGAATATCATGGTAATTAAATGATTATAACTTCCCTAACATGAAAGTAATGAAACAGATGGCATAGCCAATAAAATTGGCTTATGAAATGTTTATATATACTAAGAGTAAAAATGACTCACTATAAGGTAGTGAAATCATTCCTTAGTCCTTGGATTACTTACATCGATTCGTTGTGGGTATGGGACTACAATGAATCATTGCACTTGTAAGTAAAACATAGGACTAAAGGAATTATT
Source organism: Solanum sitiens (assembly GCA_016801875.1). NCBI lineage: Eukaryota > Viridiplantae > Streptophyta > Magnoliopsida > Solanales > Solanaceae > Solanum > Solanum sitiens. The sequence goes on from JABWTJ010000604.1 coordinate 396,712, forward strand.
GAACTACACAACAAGAAGAGGAAAAAGACTGAAAATAAAACTAAGTATGGGGAAAGGAGATCTCGGGTTTGGAGGATTAGAATTTCAAATCTTTGGTCGAGTGGGTCTAAAATTATATTGATGATACTAATGTCTTGTAACCATATAGAAAATGATTTGTATGCTTTGAATGCATTAAAATACATCATATTCATACCACAATTCACAAATAAAGAATTAGGAAAGTCTAATGACTAGACTTTCCAGAAATGGCATGTTGCTTAGGAAGAGCTTTCATTGATCATGCATAGTTTTATGTGTATGTGTGCATACACCCATACTTAGTACAAGTGGTGTACTAACCCCCTACTATTTACTATTTTTATGGGTGCAGGTCAGAGGACAGATTGACGACACTTGCAACGGTTTGGACTTCCGTGTTTTCTCCAGACCATTTGGTAGGTCCTCTTGATTTCGAGGATGCTACACGCATTAGTCCAGCTTTAGATATCGACATAGCTAGTGAATGTCGTCCCTAGCGTTTCTTTCACATTTCATTTTGAAGCTTTTGATGTAAGACCGTTTTGGCAACTTAATATATTCTATTCATCATTTGTTTTGAAATGTTCTTTATATTAGATGGTTGTCTATTGATGTTGAGCTTAGTATATAACGTTTAATATGTAATGACTATATGAAGTCTAAGTAAACTTCATACATATAAAAAAATTTAAATTTTTCGCAAATTTAACTAGATGAATGTGATGAATGCAAGATGAGGCTTGTCTGCGACCTCTGAGAGGTCAACGACGCCGGTGGCGATTCGGATTCCAGAATCCGGGTTATTACAAACTTGGTATCATAGCATGAGGTTAAAGTACCTAGGAACTAAAGCTCAACACAACCACGTTACGTAGTTTCTAGCTTATGGTTGTGAAGCGCGCCACAATCAGGACTTAGAGACTACGCGATGATAGGAAATTCTCCCTTCTTCTACTCTTTATCGTGCTAACTAGAGCTTTGACATTTTGTGTCATTATAAGTATCTAACTTCCTTCTTGTGTGAACGCGTAGAAGAATACACACAAGATTTAGGATGGCCAAGTGGTCTAAGGCGCCAGACTCAAGATCTGGCCTTCCCAAGAAGGGGCAATGAAGGAAATGCCCAGCGTGACCAAAAGACGTGTAGTAAGTATGGTCGTTCACATGGTGGTGATTACATGGTAAATTCTAAATGCATTCCATGTGTGTTAAAAAAGAGGAGGAGAAAGTTGGCGGCATATAAGCTCAAGGATGGGGCTTATATATGGATTGGCTCCATAAGTGTTATGCTACTATAGTCTGTCGAAACAGGGTAGTGAGGTTTCAGTTTCCAAATAAGTTGGGTTAAAATGGGAAGGGCGTGGTTCAAATCCAACAGGCCAAATAATTTCAAATCTTAAGGACAACAAGATGTTATCTAAGAGGTTAGATATACTCTTACTAAGTCTGGTTTATGTGTAAGAAACTCTAAGTTTAAGTGCTTTAGTCGATTTGGTGTTGTAAGTCACTAATCGTATGTCTTATAATAGCACTATATGAATTAAAACGAAGTTATGTTGCATTTTATGTTGCTGTTTTTGTGTAGCATAGGCATGTTTTCTGTGTTGCATGATTTGTGATGTGCATTAAGTTAAGTGTGATTGAGAAGGAAATTCCTTAATATCAAATAAGAAGCTTCAGATAAGCTTGAATGATATGCATCATCCAAATAAGTGTGAATCAGACATTCACAAAAGAGAAACATTTAAGCATGATAAAGTAACTTTCGAAAATCACCCTCTTTGTTTAAATGATGTGTAAGTGTCATTCGGGGACGAATGTTCCTAAGGGGGGGATAATATAACATTCCGGAAAAACGAATATGTCTAGTGAAGAGCCCAGTAAGTCCGTTAGAATGCGTATTGGGGTACATAGGCATCCCAATGCCAAATATTGAGAAATATTGGGCATATCATAGAATATTGGCTAAGGGGTGTTAGCCAATTTGTATGTATACACAAATAAATAAATGGTAACATTGATCCTCAACTCAATTCATTAAGTAATAGGCATCCCAATGCCCAATATTGAGAAATATTGGGCATATCATAGAATATTGGCTAAGGGGTGCTAGCCAATTTCTATATATATGCAAGTAGTTAAAATAACTATATTCTTCATATATGGCCCAATGTACATTCTCATCAAGAAATAGGCATCCCAATGCCCAATATTGAGAAATATTGGGCATAATATAGAAAATTGGCTAAGAGGTGTTAGCCAATTTCTATATATGTATCCTCAAGTATTTAAGATATAATCCAAGATTGTTTAGAAATTGTAATTGCAATGAAGACCCTAAGCTAAAATTCATGAAATTCATCAATTGCAATACATTAGGTACTAGGCATCCAAGTGTCAAGCCTAGTACCCTAAGTACATAACCATTTAAAATGATCATGTAAATTAAGTAGTGCCCAAGGACATGAAGAGGGTCCTTGGGACAATAAGTAAACATTCCCAAATGAACCATAAATAATAGTTATTTAGGAAAGTACAACCAACCCATGTGCAAGCACATGTTCAAGACATGTGAAGAAGCTGCCAAAGGAGGGGACCACCCTAACCGAATTCGGTTAGGGTAGTTAGTGGGAGAACGTGCACAAGGGACCACTCCATGTGAGACCTAACTTCCCTACCAATTCTAGACTCTAACCTACTTCCCTAAATAACTAACTAACCAAGGACCAAACGAAATAAACTAATTACTGCACCCGACAACCTAGGACTAAACCGGTTTGACATTTACCTAAAGGTTAGTTATGGTCCTAACAACTTAGGGGTACTTTAGTAATTCCCCTAGGTTACCTAATTAATTAATTTAGCAACTTAATTAATTAATTTAAAAGGACAAAACCGAAATTACAAAGCAATTTCCAGATTTCGGTTAAGACAAGAAAAAGACAACCTAGTACCTAACCTACAATTGTCCAAAAGGTTGGTTATGGTCCTAACAATTTAGGGATACTTTAGTAATTACCCTAGGCTACTTAATTAATTAATTTATCAACGTAATTAATTAATTTAAAGGGGCAAAATCCAAATCACAAAATAATTTCTAGATTTCGGTTAAAACAAGAAAAGGACAACCTAGTATCTAACCTAGGATGGTCCAAAGAGTTAGTTAAGGTCCTAACGACTTAAGGGTATTTTAGTAATTACATTAGGTCACCTAATTAATTAAATTAGACATTTAATTAATTAGTTTAAATGGTCAAAACGAAATCCTTACACTAACCTAGTATAAATCAAGAAACATCCTAGTACTTAACCTAGGATGGTCCTAAAGGGTTGATTTTGGTTCCAAAGACTTAGGGGTACTTTAGTACTTAACCTAGGTCCCTAAATTAATTAAATTAAGGATTTAATTAATTAATATAAAGTCAAAATGTTGACCGAAACCATAGTCAACACCAATTTCCAGATTTAACTAAGTGTTATGTTCTCCTATGTTTAGTCAACTTAGGAAGGGCTTTTTAGTAATTAGTTAATTAATTTACTTAATTAACTTATTAAACCCTAAGTAGAATGAGTCAATATCAGTTCCTAAGACTTATAATCACGTTCAAACTCATAAAAAAGAGGACGCAAAAACAGTAAGCAATGAACGAAAGAAGAAGGCAGAAAATTTATCGATTTCTCTAGAGCGATTTCAAGGTTTCTTCAAGGTTTCGGTAAAGGTGGTCTTCATATATTAAGTTCTACTTAAGGTATGGGTTTATATCCTGGACTTCTTTCTCCAAGAGAACTTTCTTTCCAACGATTCAAAGATCTTGAAAACTCGGGTTTTTCCCATGTTCTCGTCGAACTCCTTGTCCCTAGTATCCTTTTCGATTCCATGTTGAATAGGTTAGATATCATGTTGTTGGTATGTGGTGTTGGCTGATCTTATGTGTAATGTTCTGGAATTATTAATGTCGATTAACCTATGAAGTTGTAGTCGTATAAAGTTAAGTGCTTAAAATGTGAATCATGAATCGACGAATTGTCTACGTGTTGGTGTGTTTGTACGAATGTTGTATTGCTGTTTTTTTACATTTTGAAGATACTAAAGTCATCAATTATTAATATGATGTTGTCCAATATGTCTTAAAAATGTTACCCTAAAGTCATGAACTAAGATTGGTTAAGAGAATGATACTATGCTAAGATGTGTCCGAAAATGTTATGTATGAAGATGATTGAGAATGATACTATGCTAAGATGTGTCCGAAAATGTTATGTATGAAGATGATTATGGTCTGTTGTGCATACCTACTGTTAATGTGACTTGTTGATGATGTTGTGTTCGTTAAATGATCATATTAAGCTGTCCAAGATGTTTAAAAGCGTTATGCCTAAAGTTATGTGATAAGGTTAGCTAAACAGATCTCCATGAAATCATAAGTTGAATGAATGTTTGGTTTTTGCCAATAAAATGGCTAACTATGTCTTGCCCAAAAGCTGAATGGAATTGGTTTACATTATTGCTTTTAAATAATGATGGAAAAATTGGCTAATGAGAATCTCATGAAACTATATTTGAATGAATGTTTGACTTGTGCCAATAAATTGGCTATGAAGTCATTTCCAAATTTTCTAGGCCAATACTAAATTTACACCAATCTTATGTGCCCAATATAATGTAATATCAAATTAAGCATGACCAACAGAACAAAATGAATCCATAACTAAGGGTATGTCAATCAATGGGACAAGTCCCAACATACCCTCTACTATCTTATATGACTAAAATGTTGGAATGCCAAATGAATAAGCACATATAAAGTAATTCAATGAATCCATAACCAAGGGCATGCCTTTCATTGGGACAACTCCCAACATGCTCTAAAACAATGAACTATGAATTTATGAAACTCATTGAATGAAGTGCTCATCGTCCAAAAACGATAATATGAAGCTACTACACTAAAGTAAGTAAGTAACGTGAGTTATAACATAATTAAACGGGTCTAAATTAAGTAAGTGAACAGAATGGGGTATTAAAGAAAGTGAGATAAGTCTTACTTACACCAAAGCTAATTTGTTAAAAGAACACTCACGGATGAAGGTGTTAGAATGTGTAAGAGTAGTCTCATTAACACCTAAGGATGATATGTAAGGACAATTCACATTCATCAATGTAAAGTAATGATGATATGTAAGGACAATTCACATTTCATTAATGTAAAGTAAGGATGATATGTAAGGACAATTCACATTTCATCAATGTAAAGTAAGGATGATATGTAAGGACAATTCACATTTCGTCAATGTAATGTAAGGATGAAAAGTCATCAAAAGAGTAAGTAAATCTCAATCTAGAAGCAAGCTTCCACAATACTTGAGACAACTCTAAAAGATAAAGAAGATAATGAAAGTGAGCATAGCACCGATAGACTAGTTATGCGTGGTGATGCCTTCCTTCGGGAAGGGCGGAGGTTCACGTAATTCTCATGAAGATGAGACTGTCCACCAAGGTGGGTATGGGTCTCCCTAAATCTCCTAGTCTTCGAACTATGTCTAGCCAACATAGGAACTAGCTGGTGGTTTCCACCTAAGCGAGCTAGGCATGTTTGGTTTCACTTTGGCCAATGATTCCACCCCTTTTTGGTGTGGGGAAGATATTGGATTTCATATTTAGCTCACATGATCTATGTCGGTTAATGCTCACGATATGTTCTTGGTTCACTATACCCGTGAGCCACTCCTTTTCGGTGTGAGTGAACACTTGAGATGGATTCGCCTTAGCCGGGGATCACCCCTTTCCATGTGTGGGGCAGACACTAGATTCCATGAGTATCTCACATGGTCTAAGATTCATTTTAACCGGTGAATCACCTCTTTTCAGTGTGGGGAAGACACTGGATTTCATGTTAAGCTCGCATGATCTTATTCCTAATGATGTCACTACGAAAGTGAGAATGATGATGATGAATAGAACGTATGTTCAACGTGAGGAATGAAGAAGAGCTTAAGAATGTCAATTGCCAATGTCACACTAATGAAAGTTTCAGCAAATAATGGGCAAAGCCATATAAGATTGGCTTATAATGACTTCTTATATGATGCCAAGAAGAGAAGTAGGAATATCATGGTAATTAAATGATTATAACTTCCCTAACATGAAAGTAATGAAACAGATGGCATAGCCAATAATATTGTCTTATGAAATGTTTATGAATACTAAGAGTAAAAATGACTCACTATAAGGTAGTGAAATCATTCCTTAGTCCTTGGATTACTTACATCGATTCATTGTGGGTATGGGACTACAATGAATCATTGCACTTGTAAGTAAAACATAGGACTAAAGGAATTATTGAAATACACAACAAGAAGAGGAAAAAGACTGAAAATAAAACTAAGTATGGGGAAAGGAGCTCTTGGGTTTGGAGGATTAGAATTTCAAATCTTCGCTCGAGTGGTTCTAAAATTATATTGATGATACTAATTTCTTGTAACCATATAGAAAATGAGTTGTATGATTTGAATGCATTAAAATACATCATATTCATACCACAATTCACAAATAACGAATTAGGAAAGTCTAATGACTAGACTTTCCAGAAATGGCATGTTGCTTAGGAAGAGCTTTCATTGATCTTATGCATAGCTTTATGTGTATGTGTGCATACACCCATACTTAGTACAAGTGGCGTACTATCCCCCTACTATTTACTATTTTTATGGGTGCAGGTCAGAGGATAGATTGACGACACTTGCAACAGTTTGGACATCAGCGTTTTCTCTAGATCATTTGGTAGGTCTTCTTGATTTCGAGGATGCTACACGCATTAGTACAGCTTTAGATATCAACATAGCTAGTGGATGTTGTCCCTAGCGTTTTTTTCACATTTCATTTTGAAGCTTTTGATGTAAGGCCATTTTGGCAACTTAATATATTCTATTCATCGTTTGTTTTGAAATGTTCTTTATATTAGATGGTTGTCTGTTTATGTTGAGCTTAGTATATAATGTTTAATACGTAATGACTATATGAAGTCTAAGTAAACTTCATACATATAAAAAGTTTTAAATTTTCCGCAAATTTAACTAGATGAATGTGATCAATGCAAGATGAGGCTTGTCTGCGACCTCTGAGAGTTCAACGACGCCGGTGGCGATTTGGATTCCAGAATTTGGGTCGTTACAGTGGGTTTGATTGCGCCTTTAAAAACCAACTTGAAAGAGTGGGTTAATTAATGAATTGGGTTGTTTTGTTGTGTTATGCTTGTTGAGGCCTGAAAGAACTCACTTAAAGCATAGTTGATTAAGAAGTGACTATTGTGCCCAAAACCTAGGCTACTCATTGTCATTCAACAATTTTAAGCAACTAGTAACTACCCATAACATATAAGCATTCCACTTATACCATTCCTAAGGTTCAATCTCTAATAGTTTACTTCTGGTGTTAAGTAATATTTTTCTTAAATTAGTTTCTAAATCCCCCTATTTGTTCTTAATCGTTGAATCTTTGCGATTTATTTTAATGCTACGAACCTTTTTCTTTAACAAATGATTAGGACACATGTTTACTTTTTAATTGAATTCTTTACCGTATTACTCCCTCTGAGATCTACCACAACTCTTAGTTGGGTTTATACTTGTTAACAACCGCCTATACTTAAAATTTGATGAAGTGTAGTTGAGTGTTATCATCGCTAAAATCCTGGACCAAATGTCAACACTTTAGTTGGTTTGCTCCAACTCTGAATTCTCTGTGATTCATTCGAAACCCCGTGCAAGCAAACGAAATATGCTACCCAGCTGAATTTGGTATTTCACACTCAACCAAATTGTCGAAACCTCTATCTGAGGTTATTTCGATGAAAACTGGATCTGACACCCAAGTTCCATTTTAAGCTCAAAACCACATGGAGGATTAAAATCAGAATTGAAGCCTAAGAAACCACACGATAGTTCATTCTAGACAATACTCGACAACCTGGAGCTAACGATGCAGACAGAATTCTCATTCAAGCATGTTTACCAAGAGTGTTGACCCAAGTCCATCCTTGCATTAAGCTTTAAAGTTAGAATTCTTAACGATACAAACATACACCAAAAGTCTTGGGGTCCAAACCAACCATTCCCCTAACATAAAATGACTCTTCCGAAGTTGATGAAACCATAAAAATTACATTTTGAGGTCGTCATCCTAAACTTTTGACTAAAGTAAACTATTCAAGTTTCAAAGGCTCCAAAATACTAAAACTTGCACAAAATCCAAATGAACAGCTTGATGACAGAATTTGTTTGTCCCAGCTACTCATGAATGACTTGTGGTCGCAACAAGGAAGCTCTAAACGCTAGAGAGATTAGAAAATGAAGAAAATGACCTGGAGGTCGTTACTCTATAATCATTCAAACACGTCTCATACTCCAATAATTCACTTATGAACTAGAGGGACTCTAGTAGATAACTAATGACTTGCTTTGGGATCACAATTCTCTCTGTTTTGCTTAAAAATATATTAAAAGGAAAAATTGACTAAGTTTCGAAAAATCGATTAATCTTATGATTTAAGAGAAATTGATTTTCCAAATTACAGAGTCGCCACTTGATTTTTAGTAAAACCAAGAAAACTAAAAATTATTTTTTCAAAAAGATTTAAAACAGATAAAAATCAGTTGAAAAAGGGTTCGAAGTTCAATGTACATTCCAAGAAGGTGTTAGGCCCTCGGAATGCCCGCTAACTCGCAGTTGACCGGCGATTTGACTAAAATGACTTTGACTTGGATTTACCAATTTTCCAACTTAAGTTTATTTTTTATCAATTTTTTTTTTTAACTTAAAACTTCTATTATTTTCTAATTAATTAACTTAGTGCAAAGAAAGGGATTATTTTAAAAGGAGTGACTAAAGGTGGTTGATTAGAATAAAAATATATATATATAAAAAAAAGAGTGACTTTATAAAATTTTCTTTTTACGTATATATATATATATATATATATATATATATATATATATATATATATATATATATATATATATATATATATATATATATATATATATACTTATTTAATATTAAATTAATTATCTCTTTTTAAGGGAAAAAAGCTAAGGGGGTGGCCTAAAAGGATGAACTTAAGGGTTGACAAAGACCAAGAAGTAAAATAAAAAAAAACTAAGTAAAACATTATCTATAAATAAACATATGTATAAATAAGAGGAATGACTATCATAGGAGAATAATTAAATCAAATCAAAATCACATAAAATAATTAATCAAATATCATCATAAATAAGAAAAGGAGGAAATATTAAATTTGGGCCCAAATTCTACTGCTGCAATTTTTAGGGTCTTTGGGCCTATTTTCTTTCCAAAGTCATAATATACTTTGAGTGTATATCTTATGTATACACTGTGTATATTGACAATTTTTGCGCTCCCGAACCTGCAATTTCAACCAAACATTTGTATTTTTGCATTTTTTCACTGCCTGGACACGTTTCCAACTGTTTACTGTATATTCTCTCTGTATACCAGTGTATAAGGGATGTATATCGACCTGTTTTACGGCTTTTCGAAGACTGGAAAATCAATTTCCAGCAATATTGCTGATTTTAACCTGTCCGCTCACTTCCTAAGTTTGCCCAGACGGATGAATCGATGGAGAAATGCGGGAAGATGACGAAACAATGAGTCCAAATCGAACTCGATACGGGTTCACATGATGCGAAACAACAAAAAAAAAATTAGGATCTAAAGTAAACAGAGCAGCAAGATTTATGATTGAAGCAAATGTACAGCAGTTTCCAAGTTATAAAATACCAAACAATTTTTCTTGTTATTGTTATTATTTTTTGTTTCTATCCATTAATAAAGATTTAAGGACAAAGGGTAGTGGGCCACAAATGATGTAAAATCAAAAAAAAAATTTACTCATGTATGAACTATTGCTTTCAAACATACTCATCAAAATGAAACTAACCCCCCCCCCCCCATGTTGCCCACGAGTTAATTCTTATCTTTTGTGCATGACATAATAACGGATAACACCATTCTAACGAAACGTCAAACGCATGAATATATGGAAACGACAGGCTGCCCCGAATTCTTAAGATAAACTAAAACACCTAATTTAACACCCAAGTAAACACATATATAAAAATAACATAAAATTAAGAACCTAACTATCTCCCTTTGACTGATAAATTCAATGGATGGAAAATCTACAAAAAATGCTTTCAAATAAAACAAAACAAAAAGAAAAGAAAAATGAAGAAACACAGTGACATGAAGAATGAAGGTCACACCCCCATAAATAACTCGACGGACATAAACTAGAGACCTATTATAACTTGTGACTAAAAATCGAGTCGCGAATAAGCAAAGACGAACCCAATGACATTATAGGGCAGCAAACTCATCGAACAGTGAATGAAGAAAACACCGGACAGTTAACACACTCAAGATTGAAACTAATAAAAGTTTAACTTAGTATAGAATACACAAAATTGCCCCGTATGTAACATCCTAAATATCTCAACTATGCTTGACTCAAACGAAATATCGAAAATAAAAAAAAATCAATTAAGATCAATCATACATCATATTTTAAAACACCAAATTCGACAATAATCGATAACTCCAACTAACACATCTCGTTAAAATAGCAAAAACGAGAAACATATCAAACAGGGAGGGGCATTACCTTTTCCGGGCAGCGAAACTGATATGAGAGCGAGCTCGGAGAAGCAGCGATTTCCGACGAATGCTAAGTGCGGACAAGCAGACAAAATATTCGAATAGAAATATCGAACTCGAACAACTTGCGGAGGAACGAAGAAGAAAAATCTCTTTGTATTTCTTTGAAAAAAACGTCTCTCTGTATCTTTTGGCCTGCCACTATTTTCCTTATTCAATACTTTTGCTCTGGTCGTTTTCCAAAATGAAGTCAAAAAAAAAAAATCCTCCCCCTCATCAACAGAAGGAAATCTTATATAGGAGAACAAAAAAGGCTTTTCTTTGAGGGAGGGCGGAGGAATTCTCAAAAGAGGTTGGGGTAAAATCGGACTTACACTTCAATTTCGAATTTCAAAACTCCTTTCCCCTCATGGCGAAGCAGACTTTTCTGAGATTTTCGACCCATTCCAAAAGGGGAAAGGGGAGGGACGGTCGGGATCAATTCCGCGTCCTTGAAGTGCCACGCGGCTTGATCTCAAGTCAAAAGGATGAGGCGCGTGCTGCCATTGCTGAGAAAAATCGTACATCAGGAAAGGGATGTCCAAGGAAGAGGACAAAGAATACAGGGTATCGCCTTCTCGCTCACTGTTCATGCGGAGGAGAAAAAGTATCCGTGGTCGTTTTGGTGGGATATTATTTGGGTCTGTATACATTGCTATTGGGAATGGGCCTGAGAATGGGTCTTTTAGGTGTGGGCTGGCTGAACGAAAGGGGAAATGGGCTGGATGATTGGAAGTTGGCAATAAATGGCCCAAAATTTGGTCTCAAATCAATTTTCGAAGTGAGGCAAAAAGAAGACATAATAATTGCAATTACGCTTTGACGGAGACTAAAAGGCTGGCCAAATGAATTTAATTTAGAAAACTAGGCTAAAGTATGAACAAGACGAATTACATATTTAATTAATTCATGAGCTTCCTAAGCTTAACAAGATAAAATAGTTAACCTAAATATAACTGATGACTCAAATTGTAAACTTAACAACTTCGATAAAATAAGTTTTATAAAGTAAGTAAGACCAAAATCTTTTGATACGATTCTTGAATATTTCCCAAAATAAACTAACTATAAAAGAACATAAGAAGAAATATATATATATATATATATATATATATATATATATATATATATCACTTTAAAACTATAAAAATTGACTGAAGCTACCCTTAAAATGACTTGAGAAACGTTTGAATCTTATAAAGTTGACTATTTCAACTCGTTAGGAATTTGAGAAGCTTGTAAATAAATTATTATCGGGGGAGGGTCAAAATTTGGGTGTCAACAACTGTCCCTCATTTTACTTGGATTGATGCAAGAAATTCGAGGAAAATGATATTGACCAAGCCAATTTTGACCGACCACGCATTCATCTTTAACAAAAGGTCTAGGTACGGACTTTAGGAATTGTGGTCGATCCCCGGACGTGGATTTCCTACATATCTCAGGCTATATGAGAATTCAGGCCACTTGTAGTTTGATACGCTTGATTTAATGCACGACTTCAAAAGAATTCAAAAGTCATCTCGACACCGGATTATAAATGGATCGAGATGCTTGGTAGTAAGATTTAAAACCGGATTTTGGAATACAACCGACTTTTCAACATTGAGTCCGCCTATATATCCTTAAACTTTTGGAATCAGGCTGTTTGTAGTTCGACTCTATCGATTGAAAAGGAAATCTATTATGCTAGATAACCTTTGGTTCTGGACGAGTGACAAATTTAATTGAGTGTGAAAATGAGGCTTGTAACCTCTTAGTCATGATGTGGTGCACTTCACACCCATAAATAAGAACTTACAAGGACATAATTTCCAAAACTCTTGGTGTACTGTTACTCAGATTGGAAACTTGCTTCCGGCGGATTGAAATTTCCGAATGCGAAATCAAAACCGTCAAAAATAAAGAAAAACCCACATGCCTTCAGATAGGGGTGTGGTTTGATTGTGGTGGAAGTCGCTGATCTGCTCGCGTCCTAAGAGTTTGATACTCCTCTTTGGACTATGTCTCAGTTCGCTGCTAAGAAAAAGTTCCACGTTTTGCTGCATCCTTTTTAATGTCGTCCGCACCTATTTTTTTTTTGTTTTCTTTGGAGAATTCATCCTTTCGGATGCTCTCGACGAAGACTGAGATAAAACTCGTCAGCTTAAAAATGCAATTCAAATGGGAGATAGTGTCTTTCACCGTGTCGACACTTAATTGTTCTCCTTCTTCATTTGACGTCAACTCGATCGATTTGACGTAAAGCAAATAAAGCTTATGTCTTACGCTTGCAATATAATCTTCAGTGTACTCTTGATTTGATGTCAAAATAAATAATTGTTGATGCAGTGTTGATATTTCTTTTGATGTCATCTTCGACAGTTTACTTTTATCAAAATAAAAGAATGCAGTTGATGTTGAGGGGTAAGTATTTCACTTAAGATGCATGATTCCTTCTCTGGTAGTGTACGATTTCTGGCAGGGCATGAATATCTCCCCGTGATGTATAAATTCCGCAAGGTATGAAATCTTCTTGTGATGCATAAATTTCTGCGAGGCATGAAATCTTCTCGCAATGCATGAATTTCGCAAGGTATGAAATCTTCTTGCGATGTATAAAATTTTGCGAGGGATGAAATCTTCTCGCGATGTATAAATTCCACAAGGTATGAAATCTTCTTGCGATGTGTATATCTCTGCGAGGCATGAAATCTACTCGCGATGCATAAATTCTGCAAGGTATGAAATCTTCTTGCGATGTATAAATCTCTGCGAGGTATAAAATCTTCTTGCGATGTATATATCTCTGCGAGGCATGAAATCTACTTGCGATGCATAAATTCCGCAAGGTATGAAATCTTCTTGCGATGTATAAATCTCTGCGAGGCATGAAATCTTCTCGTATTGCATAAATATTAACTCGCAATGCATGATCTTCCGCGATGCATGAATATTGACTCGCGATGCATGATTATTAACTCGCGATGCATGATCTTCCACGATGCATGATGATCTTCTGCGATGCATGAGTATTAACTCGCGATGCATGATGTTCTGCGATGCATGAATATTGACTCGCGATGCATGATCTTCCGCGATGCATGAGTATTAACTCGCGATGCATGCTTTTCTGCGATGCATGATCTTCTACGATGCATGCTTTTTTGTGGGGCATAAATATCCTCTTGTGATTAAATCTGGATGTCATCTTTGGTACCAAATGAAGATAGTGCTTAAATTGAGCAACATAGTGATCTTCTGGGTGCCTTCAGGATAATCATATCATCTTGATCGATAATAAATAAATAAACCTTTCGGGTAATCTATAATATCATATCTGACATTATGATGCAAATGACGTCCTTTATGGTAACCGTAAACTCTTTCTTGAGATTTTTGCTTGATTCACCGCGAATCTAGCTGGACGTTCTTTATAGAATTCATGTTGTTGGAAATTGACTAAAATAAACAAATCATATTCCCAAGTCCTTGGTATAAGCAAATAAAATGATTCTTGCGTCTACAGGGACACCATTAATTTGGAGAGATTTCTCCTCCCTAGACTTCTCCATTTTCGTCTATCAGAGGAATTTGCTGATTTCGGAGCAAGGTTATAAACCTGTATCCACAGAAAAATTGTTAGTTTTTAAAACGAACTAATCTGTGTCGATTTCTTCAGTTGTCTGCTCCTTGTCCTGCTATCTCCGGTTGATATCTTGATCTCCCGACTCTCGATAGATAAGACCAAATATTTCACCAAAACAAATGAAATGCAAATATAGAATTTTAAGGAAAAAATAAATTTTTGAAGAGTAGTATTTTGAAAAGGGCTACTGCCAAGTGTCATGTCACGTCAAGCTTAACGAACTTCTCTGAGTTTGGGTGCTCGGAGGTTTCTTCGCTGGGGAGTATTCACAATCACTCCAGGCTATCGATAAACCCATGTTAAAATTTTGAGGCCATCCTCAAAATTTCTGTCCCAGTTACAAGTTTTGTCTATCTTCAAATGTCGGTATGTAAATCTTGGAATTTTTGAGATCTTCTCAAAAATTCTGTCCCAGTTGCAATTCTTGAAATATCTTCAGTCTTGACTTGTTGAGGAAAAATCTTCTTCTTGAGAATTTTTGAGTCCCTCTCAAAAATTCTGTCCCAGTTTCTACTACAAAGAAAAATAGAAACCTTACGGGACACATGACCGAACCCTTGTGGCGCCTACGTATCCGTTGAGGCAGGAATCAGGTCAAATGTAGTTCCCCTCAAGGCTAACCACAATAAGAAAATTACAAAGAAACCGACCGAGGCCGACATAGGCCGCCTACGTACCTCATTCTTGAGAATTCAGGTCGAACGTAGTTCAAATACAAAGAAATATAAAAAGGGATAAATGGGGTGACCGAGGCCGACATAGGCCGCCTACGTATCTCAATCTTGAGAATTCAGGTCAGACGTAGTTCATTACAAGAGGGATAAAATTTTAAAACAAAGCAAATACAAGCAAATGAACAATTACAAGAAAATAGTAAAGATGCAAACCGAATCTTCACACGTAGTATCTCTTGACAGCATCTGAGTTGATCAATTTTGGCCACGCGGTGCCATCCATCTCCAACAGGACCAATGCACCTCCAGATAATACTTTACGAACCACGTAGGGTCCTTGCCAATTTGGTGCGAATTTTCCTTTGTACTCGTCTTGATGAGGAAAAATGCGCTTAAGGACCCATTGACCGATTTCAAAAATTCTGGCTCTGACTCGCTTGTGGAAAGCACGAATCATTCTCTGTCGATATAGTTGACCATGACAAACGGCAACCATTCTCTTTTCATCGATCAAAGTTAACTGATCAATTCTCTTGCTAACCCATTCAGCATTACTTAGCTCAGCTTCTTGGATAATTCTCAATGAGGGTATCTCAACTTCGGCGGGTATGACTGCTTCTGTTCCGTACACTAACAAGTAGGGAGTATCTCCAGTCGACGTTCTGACAGTCGTTCGATAACCCAATAAAGCATATGGCAACATCTCATGCCAACCTCGATGATTGTCAATCATTTTCCTCAGGATCTTCTTGATATTCTTATTGGCGGCTTCTACAGCTCCATTCATTTGAGGGCGATAAGCGGTTGAGTTTCGGTGAGTAATCTTAAATTGCTCACATATCTTTCTCATCAAGTGACTATTGAGATTTGTACCATTATCCGTAATAATGGATTCTAGTACTCCAAACCTGCATATCAAATTGTTGCGAACAAAATCAGCTACAACTTTCTTGGTTACCGACCTGTAAGAAACTGCTTCCACCCACTTGGTGAAGTAATCGATGGCAACCAAGATAAATCTGTGTCCATTAGAAGCGGCAGGCTCTATCGGACCGATGACATCCATACCCCAAGCTACAAACGGCCAAGGTGAACTCATAGCATTAAGTTCGTGTGGAGGAACTCGTATCAGATCGCCATGTACTTGACACTTATGACACTTCTGCACAAACTTGCAACAATCATTCTCCATAGTCATCCAAAAATAACCGCCTCGAAGGACTTTTCTTGCCAAGGTGAGCCCATTCATATGCGTTCCACAAACTCCAGCATGTATTTGTTCAATAAGATTCGCGGCTTCAACAGCATCGACACATCTTAGAAGACTCAAATCCGGAGTTCTCTTATAAAGGGCTTCTCCACTTAGAAAGAAATTGAGAGCCATACGGCGTATCGACTTCTTTTGGTTGGATGTTGCATCTTCAGGATAAGTTCCATACTCCAAATACTTCTTTATATCAAAATACCAATGCAAACCGTCAAGTTCTGCCTCAACATGTGAACAATGAACTGGATGTTCTCTCGACTCTATATCCAGTGGATCAATATAGTCAGTATTCGGATGTTTAATCATTGAAGCGATGGTGATAAGAGCATCGGCCAACTCGTTTTGTATCCTAGGAGTATGTCTAAACTCGATCTTATGAAATCTCTTGCATAGCTTCTGTACATACTGTACGTAAGGTATGATCTTTGGGTTTTTCACAGCCCATTCTCCTTGAACTTGATGAATCAACAAGTCTGAATCTCCAATGACGAGCAACTCATAGACATTCATGTCGATGGCCATTTTCAAACCAAGAACACAAGCTTCATATTCGGTTATATTGTTCGTGCAATTAAATCGGAGCTTAGCTGCCATGGGATAGTGTTGACCAGATTCCGACACTAGAACTGCCCCAATACCTTTCCTGTGGTGATTCGCCGCTCCATCAAAGAATAATCTCCACCCAGGATATGCTTCAGAAATATCTTCACCCACAAATGACACTTCTTCATCGTGAAAATAAGTTTTAAGCGGCTCATATTCCTCGTCAACAGGATTTTCTGCAAGATGATCAGCCAAGGCCTGTGCCTTTATTGCCTTTTGAGTCACATACACAATGTCGAATTCACTCAACAGCATTTGCCACTTAGCTAACTTTCCTGTTGGCATCGCCTTCTAAAAAATATATTTCAACGGATCCATCCTGGAAATAAGGTACGTAGTATAAGACGACAAATAATGTCTCAACTTCTGGGCAAGCCAAGTCAAAGCACAACACGTTCTCTCCAACAAAGTGTATCGAGACTCGTATGGAGTAAATTTCTTGCTTATATAATAGATAGCTCTTTCCTTCTTTCCTGTCTCGTCGTGTTGACCGAGCACGCATCCGAATGCACTATCTGAGATGGACAAATACAGCAATAAAGGACTCCCTTCTCGTGGAGGAACTAATACCGGTGGATTCGACAAATAGTTCTTGATAGCATCAAAAGCAGTCTGACACTCTTCAGTCCACTTTGTCGGAGCGTCTTTCTTCAACAGCTTGAAGATAGGCTCACATACCACGGTTGATTGAGCTATGAATCGACTAATGTAGTTCAACCTCCCTAAGAAACTCATCACCTCTTTTCTCATTTTCGGCGGAGGTAACTCTTGAATTGCTTTAATTTTAGAAGGATCGAGCTCTATACCCCTTCTACTGGCTATAAATCCCAACAGCTTGCTGGCTGGAACTCCAAAAGCGCATTTGGCGGGATTTAGCTTCAAGTTGTAATGACGCAAACGATCAAAGAACTTCTTCAAATGCATCAAGTGGTCTAAAATCTCGCGGGACTTGATTATGACATCGTCCACGTTCACTTCAATCTCCTTATGAATCATGTCGTGGAAAATGATCGTCATAGCCCTCATATAGGTAGCGCCAGCATTCTTGAGGCCAAACGGCATCACTCTGTAATGATATACACCCCAAGGTGTAATAAAAGCTGTCTTTTCTGCATCTTCCTCATCCATCAAAATCTGATGATAACCTGCGTAACAATCCACAAATGATTGCATTTCATGCTTAGCACAGTTATCGATCAAAATATGAATATTTGGCAATGGAAAGTTATCCTTAGGGCTAGCTTTGTTGAGATCTCTGTAGTCGACACAAATTCTTATTTTCTCGTCCTTTTTGGCGACCAGAACGACGTTGGCCAGCCAAGTTGGATATTGTGTTACTTCCACCAATCGGGACTCTATTTGCTTGGTGATTTCTTCCTTAATCTTCAAACTCAGTTCAGGCTTGAATTTTCGAGTTTTTTGCTTCACCGGCTCGAACCCTGGGTTGATCGGTAGCTTATGAGATACAACATCGGTACTCAACCCTTGCATATCGCCGACTTCCCAAACAAACACATCACTATATTCGGCAACCAAATGAACCAGGCTCTCCTTCTGATCCTCATTTAGGTGGGTGATGATCTTAACCTCTTTAACACATTCCGAATCTCCCAAATTCACCGTTTCCGTTTCCTCTAGATTTGGTTTATGCTGATTCTCGAACTGCCAAAATTCCTCGGCTACATAGTCTGGTTCCCCATTTTCTTCTTCATAATTGTCAACCTCGTCGTCACCTACCTCATTTTGTTCATTTAGCTCGTGACATGACATGACATTTGCAGGTCTGTACTTATGTTACTGAAATCATAAACAAACAAAATTAGGAAAGTAAGGTATAACAAACGACTAAATAATAAAGTCAAAAACAAAGAGGCTTTCATTTAAAACAATGCAAACTTTGGCCATGGCATGGGCCATGTTGCCTTTTTTGAACATCACAATGAAAATTCAAAAATTTGAACAATTAAGAAAATGCAAAATGGTGGGTCCCGGTCCTCTTACGGACTACCACCGATTTTAATGTGCATGAAATGACGCATTTCTACCGAAGAGTTTGGGGTATCAGGATCGGCGTGGAGGTCTAGTTCCGCAGCACCTCCCCTGGTTCAGCATCACGAATACCAGCTAGCTCGACCTCCTCCTCGATAACAGCATCGATCTCCTCGAACGGATCACAGATTCCTTCCCTAAAGTCTTCAGGCTCGGTATACTCTCGGATCGGAAAGGATTGATACAGATGCGGGATTGGCTTATCCAACCCTTGATCCTTTTTCTTCTTCATCTTCATGTCGTCATCTGTGGGGGTGTACCCCAAACCATACCTGGATCCCGTAATCAGGACCGGAACAGGCTCAATAATTCCTTGGGAATCTCTTCCCAATCCGAACCCTGGCTCAAAACCATTCTGCAGCATCACAGTGGCTATCATCTTATACACGGCAGGCATTGGAGTCTGTGGGGCCAAGTCTTCACCAGTGGCATTCACCAGCTCCACATTGTAAAAGTTTGTACCTCGCGGTATCTCCTCAATGATCGGTACCTGTCTTCCAGAGTGACTCCCCTCGCCATGAATAACCAACTCTTCATTCTTCCACACGAGCTTCATCATCTGATGGAGAGTAGAGGGGACGGCTCCAGCCATATGGATGAACGACCTTCCCAGAAAAAGGTTGTAACTGGTATCTATATCCAATACTTAAAATTGCGCGCGGAACTCTGTGGGGCCCATTTGAATGTTCAAATTCACTGCTCCCAACGTGTCTCTTTGAATCCCATCAAAAGCTCTCACGTTGATTTGGTTTTGCTCCATCTTCCCCAAGTCAAAACGTAACTGCTTCAGCGTTGACAATGGACAAATATTTAAGCCGGATCCGTCATCTACCAAGACGCGATTTATGACCTTCTCATGACATATCACAGTGATGTGTAGTGCCTTGTTATGTGACCTCCCTTCAACAGGCAGCTCATCGTCACAAAAGCTGATTCGGTGCCTTCGAATAACCTGATGAATCATGGCAGCCACGTTACCACTACTTGTACCCGAGGGTACGTATGTATCATCAAGAGCTTTCATTAAGGCCCGCCTGTGAGACTGAGAGCTCATCAGTAGGGCCCACACGGAGATTTGAGCCGGAGTCTTCTCTAAATGTTTGACGATGGAATAATCTTTTGGTTGCATCCTTCTCCAGAATTCTTCCGCTTCTCCTTCGCTTATTGGCCTCTTAGCCTGGTCCTTATTCTGTCCTCCGAGAGCAAGCTCGTCAGGTGTGTAACACCTTCCAGACCTGGTCATGCCTTGAGCAGCAGCGGTTTCAATAACAAACTTAGGCTTGACGATAGTTTCTGACGGCACCAAAGCAACAGCCTTTGTAGGTGTCAAAATAACAAACTCTCTCTTTTCTTTAACGCTTAAAGAAGCGACAACCCTTTCAAAATCATCGTGAATGATGGGAGTAATCATTTTCGTTCCACACTAGTCTTCATCGGTCTCGATCATATTGACATTGCTGCCTCCATAATTCGGCAACGGGTTTGTGTTGACATTTGGTGCCGCCGGTTGGAGAGAAACTACCTCCTGATCGATCAGATCCTGGATTTTGTGCTTAAGGTTGATACAATCTTCCGTGTCATGTCCCACACTGTTGGAATGATAAGCACATCTTTGATCTGGCTTGTAGAACTTTGAGTTGACATCCACGGGCTTGGGCCCCATAGGGTGGATGTATCCAGCCGCGGCTAGTCTCTCAAATAGTTTGGTCCGGCTTTCAGCAAGCGCAGTAAAGTTCCTTGAAGGCCTTTTTTCAAATCTGGGTTGGGAAGGGTCATAACCACTTTGCTGAGGGGGAGGCACCTGCTGATAATTTCGGGTATTCGGACGAGGAGCTTGGCTTCTAGGATAAGGGTTTGTTTGATAATTTGGCAATGGAGCTTGGTAATTCGGGAGGGTTTTTTGATATAATAGAGCTTGGACTTGATAAATGGGTGATGGTGCTCGGTAGGGGATGGAATCTGGTAAGGTTGAGGGTAATTTGGGTATATGGGGGAAAGATTTTGGAGATTAAGGGGTGGGCTCTGGTATAACGGAACTTGAGCATTTGGATAGGTGGGGGTAGTGTTATGGTTATTGGGATGGTTGGATTGCGGGTAGTAGGCTTGGTGAGACTTTGGGGAAGGTCTGGCACGATCTTGGGAATGTGACGAGTTTCTGGGGGGTTTTCTTCCCCCATACGAGACAGCGGCAACTTCCTCTCTTTTCTTCCTCATCAATCCTGAAGATCCAGGTGACGCGGATACACGGGCTATCTTCCCTAATTTCAAACCGTCTTCGATAGTTTCACCAACTTTGACTATCTCGGCGAATTTAGCTCCAACTAGCAACATGATTCTGTCGTAGTATTCTGGCTTCTGCACCCGCACAAACACTTCCACAATCTCTTTCTGTCATGGGCGCCCTTACTCTTGTTGCTTCCTTCCTCCATCTATAGGCAAACTCCCTATAGCTTTCAATTGGTTTCTGCTTCATCTTCTCTAGAGAATACCGATCGGGAACTATCTCAACATTGTATGCAAATCGGTCAATAAAGTCTTTGGCCAGCGCATTCCAACTGGTCCACTGCCTGGTTTCGTGTGACATAAACCACTTGAGGGCCTCCCCACATAGACTTCGGCTGAAAAGCCGCATCAACAAGGCCTCATCCCTGCCAACTCCCATGAGCTGGTCACAATATGCTCTCAGATGAGCCAAGGGGTTGCCTACTCCCCCGAAGGTGTCAAACTTTGGAATTTTGAACCCTTCGGGAAGGTTCAAATCTGAGTGGATGCACAACTCTTCGTAACTGAGTCCAACGACGTCTGGGATGCATTGTAGCTCTTTCATAGCCCTTTTGATTTTCTCTTTTATATCGATATTCGCATCCTCCTTTGCCTTCCATTCTCTTTCCTGTTCTTCATAGTGATCCAACTCAGAACCGTGCACCTCGTGATCGGTAGGAACGGGAACTTGGAAGGTGGCTCTTTTTGGGAGGGGTGGAGCTATAGAGGGACTTGGAACATTTTGGGCGGTCTGGTAGTTCTGTGGGTAAGCCTGAGGATTGGTGTTCTGATTTAAATGGTGATGAGGTGTTTGGGGATTGAAGGCAATTTGATTATGATTTTGGTTTTGATTTTGTGGCGGTGGGGCGGTTTGAGTATTCTGAGGGTGGGGTGGCATTTGAGGGTGGTTATTTGGAAGAGGCGGTGAAGTTTGGTAAGATACAGAAGCGTATTGAGGGTTTTGGGTTATTAGATCTATCACAGACGGATTATGCACAGGTGTAGAAGGTTGATTCTGAGTTGGATCTGTGTTTGATGAAGGGAAGTAGATCGTAGGTCTTCCATCAGCAATATTAGGACCAAATCTAGGTGGAGGCGTATCTTGTCTCCGTTGCATTTCCACCCTCATCTCCGCAATTTGCTGCATCAGCTGCATAATCAATTCATTCTGTTCTGCTATGGTGGGTTGAGCCACCACAACATCAGTAAGACTCACTTCTTCATTATTATCCCCCATAACTGCCTTTCCTCTGTCTGAGCTTTGTCTAGGGAAGAAATTTGCGGGACCTTTTGATCTGGTGAAATAAGGATGATCTGCCAGCTTTTGATCGACACAGATCAATTTCAAAGTACCTGAGAAGGAAAACAACTCAAAGGCAGATTTGTCAGTGCAGATTCAGAGTACAAAATGCATAATATCACACAGAGAGTAGGTAAACACACAAGTTGCTTTGTTTGAGGATATCTTCAACCCACGAGTAAGGACGAAAACAAATTTTTTTTAACAGGCAGGAGTTTGCTTGTTTTTTTTTAATGACACTGTCTCAGAAAGGCTAAATCACGTTGAGCTATTGATTCTTCTGCGGTTGTTCTTCGATGTTCGTTGATCTGATCTTCACATTTCCTTGTACCGTAAGGGGAGGAGAATGAAAATTTTCAAAGCTAGGGGTCGGGCCTAGAAAGGCTGCCTACGTATCTCACAAGGAGAAGTCAGGCCCAACGTAGTTCGAGTTTGGGATAAATATTTTCATTCATTCTTTCATTACGGTTACAAGGAAATTGAAAGACAACATTGGAATTCTTAAAAGATAACATGATGACGACACGTTAGTCATTTCTCTTCTTGTTGCGGCGTCACTCTCTTCCTTTCAGACGACCTAGAGATGGAGGCTTGTAGACGATTTCCTCACCGTCGTCCTCCTTAGTCGCTTCAGGGAGAGCGTTGTCGGGACCACTATTGGCCCCTTGCTCATGGATAGAGTATTTAGGATTTGTATTATGAGAGATGTATTTTGAGTGAGAAACTTAAGACTCAGAAAATTTTGGTCGGACATTTTGTAACAGTGGCTTCTATATATTTTTTTTTTGGAAAATTTCTGGATAGGAGTAAGTTTACGATATCCTCATTCATAGCGACATAACACATAAGCAGTTAAACACACATATATCACGTCCTAAACATGCTTGTGACCCTTTTATGCCAAGGGTGGGCCTAACGAATTGAAGGATGCATATGCTTTTTAAACCCGATTTATTATCCCCAAAATACTTCATTAATAGCATCCAAAATGTCTGACAAACATAAAACAGAGAAATAGTCCTGAAAATAAATTACAAAACAAAGTACAAATAAAATAGTCCCACGCAGGGGATGGTAAAATTCAGGCCTCTTCTGAGCCTTCGCCAAGTCTGGTCCTCTTGGTGATGTTGACCTCTTCCCACATGGCATATCTGTCCGCCCAGAGATGATCTCTCGCCAATCTAGCTCCTTCTTGATGTCTGAACCCCTCTATCAACTGAATCTGTTGTTCCATGCTATCATCTAACTCTGTCATGCACTGTCTGGCTCTTCGTAGTTCTTGTTTCAATCGAGCTATGACTTTGGCGTCTCCTGAGTGACGATGTTGATGCTCTAATTCACTCCTATCAAACTTCTCTTGAAGGCGGTGAAGTTGGACTTGATGTTTGGCTCCAACATCGGCAATAATGTGAGGAACGTTTGGACCAGGCTCAATAGTTCCAGCGAGACTCTTTTTTAACATTCTTTGTACTCCTCCGAACATTCTGGACGAAACCTATCTGGTACAGTCTCACCCAACACTCTTCGAGATCTCCACATCCTACGCATGTCTTCAGCAAATGCAACTCGCCCATTCTCGTGGTCAGTTACGAACTTCTTCATATTTGCAATCTGGGGTAACTCTTGTTTCCCTCCTAGTTGCCTTAGGACTCGACCAGGAGCATATGGTCTAGTCCCTCTTAACCCAGCAAATACCAAGTAAGGGACTTTTTCTGTTCGAACCACCATATTTTTAGTTACCACCAATCTGTCTATTGACCACTGTATGTCTTCTTCTCTCAACCCTCGAAGTCTCGGATACCAAAAACTTTCTTATCCAATCTTATTGCAACGATTGTGGTACAACCACCAATCATGACCGTGTAGCTCATCCGACCGCTTCAAAGGATCTGGTTCTTTCGGGTTATGAGTCTTGATCAAATGTCGCATCATCCACCATTGTAGTATCAAATTACACCCTTGAAAGAAGCGTTCTCCGCTTTGACATTTGTCTAAAGCCCCGTAGATGTCTGCCAAAATCATAGGCGCTAACGTGTAGTACTTTGTTGATGATTTATAGTCCACTCCGTAAAAGATGGCATGAGTGACCATAAACACACTAGGATGAATGGTGTATTTTGGCCCTTGAGGAAAAACCATCGTTCCAAGTAAGCATATTGCAAAGGCAAGGGGATGCGTCTCTTTCCATTTTTCTTTCGAAACAAACTCGTCTTTATATTTCTCATAAGCTCTTGCACATCCGAACCGATAATATAGCTTTCTAAAAGGTATATTTGGGCCAGGGAGCTTGTCCATCCACTCGGTTTTAACCAATGACAATTTTTCTCTAATTTTGGCGAAATCCCATATTATGGGATTTAGGAGATCTGTATCTGGATGACGTTTTCTCTTGTTGCACATGGCGACACTTTCGTAGCTGATAAGGACTTCTTCAATAGTTGGCGTCATTTCTACTTCCCCGAACTGAAAGACCATGTTCTCACTATCCCAAAATTTCACCATCGTTCCAATTAGGCCAGGCCAAGCATTCATCTCTAGCAGCGACGGAAGGTAACCTATGTGTTTCTGAACGATCATTTTGTCGTCGTTGTTCATGAACCTCCACCATACTTTGAGGAAGGGATCAGGAACGGTAACCATTCTTGTCTTCAAAGGCTCGTGTGTCGGATTCATCCTACAAAAATAGCAGACAAAAATTTGTCAACCCCCACCCCATAGACAATAAATTGTTTTAAAAACACATATACATCCTTCAATCAACACGTAAGCATGATTGTCTGTTTTTGGCAATTTAGGGCCAAGTAGACACAAGGTGGGCTTCTAATGGGCCCAACACGCCTTGGGTGTTGGGTCATGTTAGTTCAAATGCTCCTAAATTTGGGATTTGGCTCGGCTCTACGCTAGTTTACTAGGAGTGGCTTTTGAAAAGACCGGGAACCCAAACGGACAATTTGGGCAGGAACTCGCGACAACCATTGGACGCATAACGAACCAATAAATTGCCGCTAATTCCGAAAGAAGGTGAGTATAAAAAAGTCCTGCTGCGGTTCCGCAAACCGTCCTTTAATATACTATACAATATATATCGGAAATATGTCATGATATGCAATGTCAGTTTATAATTTAAACAAATTAATCACATATAAGCAATTTAATAATACAATTAGTCCAAATAAGTCAAATCATTTTGGTTAGAACTTAATTATTCCCCAGCAGAGTCACCATTTCTGTTTTGCTTAAAAATATATTAAAAGGAAAAATTGACTAAGTTTCGAAAAATCGATTAATCTTATGATTTAAGAGAAATTGACTTTCCAAATTACAGAGTCGCCACTTGATTTTTAGTAAAACCAAGAAAACTAAAAATTATTTTTTCAAAAAGATTTAAAACGGATAAAAATCAGTTGAAAAAGGGTTCGAAGTTCAATGTACATTCCAAGAAGGTGTTAGGCCCTTGGAATGCCCGCTAACTCGCGGTTAACCGGCGATTTGACTAAAATGACTTTGACTTGGATTTACCAATTTTCCAACTTAAGTTTATTTTTTATCAATTTTTTTTTAACTTAAAATTTCTATTATTTTCTAATTAATTAACTTAGTGCAAAGAAAGGGATTATTTTAAAATGAGTAACTAAAGGTGGTTGATTAGAATAAAAATATATATATATAAAAAAAAGAGTGACTTTATAAAATTTTCTTTTTACGTATATATGTGTATATATATATATATATATATATATATATATATATATATATATATATATATATATATATATATATATATATATATATATACTTATTTAATATTAAATTAATTATCTCTTTTTACGGGAAAAACGCTAAGGGGGTGGCCTAAAAGGATGAACTTAAGGGTTGACAAAGACCAAGAAGTAAAATAAAAAAAAACTAAGTAAAACATTATGTATAAATAAAAATATGTATAAATAAGAGGAATGACTATCATAGGAGAATAATAAAATCAAATCAAAATCACATAAAATAATTAGTCTAATATCATCATAAATAAGAAAGGGAGGAAATATTAAATTTGGGCCCAAATTCTGCTGCTGCAATTTTTAGGGTCTTTGGGTCTATTTTCTTTCCAAAGTCATAATATACTTTGAGTGTATATCTTATGTATACACTGTGTATATTGACAATTTTTGCGCTCCCAAACCTGCAATTTCAACCAAACATTTGTATTTTTGCATTTTTTCACTGCCTGGACACGTTTTCCAACTGTTTACTGTATATTCTCTCTGTATACCAGTGTATAAGGGATGTATATCGACCTGTTTTACGGCTTTTCGAAGACTGGAAAATCAATTTCCAGCAATATTGCTGATTTTAACCTGTCCGCTCACTTCCTAAGTTTGCCCAGACGGATGAATCGATGGAGAAATGCGGGAAGATGACGAAACAATGAGTCCAAATCGAACTCGATACGGGTTCACATGATGCGAAACAACAAAAAAAAAATTAGGATCTAAAGTAAACAGAGCAGCAAGATTTATGATTGAAGCAAATGTACAGCAGTTTCCAAGTTATAAAATACCAAACAATTTTTCTTGTTATTGTTATTATTATTTTTTTCTATCCATTAATAAAGATTTAAGGACAAAGGGTAGTGGGCCACAAGTGATGTAAAATCAAAAAAAAAAATTTACTCATGTATGAACTATTGCTTTCAAACATACTCATCAAAATGAAACTAACCCCCCCCCCCCCATGTTGCCCACGAGTTAATTCTTATCTTTTGTGCATGACATAATAACGGATAACACCATTCTAACGAAACGTCAAACGCATGAATATATGGAAACGACAGGCTGCCCCGAATTCTTAAGATAAACTAAAACACCTAATTTAACACCCAAGTAAACACATATATAAAAATAACATAAAATTAAGAACCTAACTATCTCCCTTTGACTGATAAATTCAATGGATGGAAAATCTACAAAAAATGCTTTCAAATAAAACAAATAGAAAAGAAAAGAAAAATGAAGAAACACAGTGACATGAAGAATGAAGGTCACACCCCCATAAATAACTCGACGGACATAAACTAGAGACCTATTATAACTTGTGACTAGAAATCGAGCCGCGAATAAGCAAAGACGAACCCAATGACATTATAGGGCAGCAAACTCATCGAACAGTGAATGAAGAAAACACCGGACAGTTAACACACTCAACATTGAAACTAATAAAAGTTTAACTTACTATAGAATACACAAAATTGCCCCGTATGTAACATCCTAAATATCTCAACTATGCTTGACTCAAACGAAATATCGAAAATAAAAAAAAATCGATTAAGAGCAATCATACATCATATTTTAAAACACCAAATTCGACAATAATCGATAACTCCAACTAACACATCTCGTTAAAATAGCAAAAACGAGAAACATATCAAACAGGGAGGGGCATTACCTTTTCCGGGCAGCGAAACTGAGATGAGAGCGAGCTCGGAGAAGCAGCGATTTCCGACGAATGCTAAGTGCGGACAAGCAGACAAAATATTCGAATAGAAATATCGAACTCGAACAGCTTGCGGAGGAACGAAGAAGAAAAATCTCTTTGTATTTCTTTGAAAAAAACATCTCTCTGTATCTTTTGGCCTGCCACTATTTTCCTTATTCAATACTTTTGCTCTGGTCGTTTTCCAAAATGAAGTCAAAAAAAAAAAAATCCTCCCCCTCATCAACAGAAGGAAATCTTATATAGGAGAACAAAAAAGGCTTTTCTTTGAGGGAGGGCGGAGGAATTCTCAAAAGAGGTTGGGGTAAAATCGGACTTACACTTCAATTTCGAATTTCAAAACTCCTTTCCCCTCATGGCGAAGCAGACTTTTCTGAGATTTTTGACCCATTCCGAAAGGGGAAAGGGGAGGGAACGGTCGGGATCAATTCCGCGTCCTTGAAGTGCCACGCGGCTTGATCTCAAGTCAAAAGGACGAGGCGCGTGCTGCCATTGCTGAGAAAAATCGTACATCAGGAAAGGGATGTCCAAGGAAGAGGACAAAGAATGCAGGGTATCGCCTTCTCTCTCACTGTTCACGCGGAGGAGAAAAAGTATCCGTGGTCGTTTTGGTGGGATATTATTTGGGTCTGTATGCATTGCTATTGGGAATGGGCCTGAGAATGGGTCTTTTAGGTGTGGGCTGGCTGAACGAAAGGGGAAATGGGCTGGATGATTGGAAGTTGGCAATAAATGGCCCAAAATTTGGTCTCAAATCAATTTTCGAAGTGAGGCAAAAAGAACACATAAGAATTGGAATTACGCTTTGACGGAGACTAAAAGGCTGGCCAAATGAATTTAATTTAGAAAACTAGGCTAAAGTATGAACAAGACGAATTACATATTTAATTAATTCATGAGCTTCCTAAGCTTAACAAGATAAAATAGTTAACCTAAATATAACTGATGACTCAAATTGTAAACTTAACAACTTCGATAAAATCAGTTTTATAAAGTAAGACCAAAATCTTTTGATACGATTCTTGAATATTTCCCAAAATAAACTAACTATTAAAGAACATAAGAAGACATATATATATATATATATATATATATATATATATATATATATATATATATATATATATATATATATATATATATATATATATATATCACTTTAAAACTATAAAAATTGAATGAAGCTACCCTTAAAATGACTTCAGAAACGTTTGAATCTTATAAAGTTGACTATTTCAACTCGTTAGGAATTTGAGAAGCTTGTAAATAAATTATTATTGGGGGAGGGTCAAAATTTGGGTGTCAACACTCTTAATCTTTTATGGTTTCTCAAAGTTATTCATGTTTAAATCCATTTCACATTATAAACAAGTGAGTTGAAATAATTTGTCAAATTTATTTAAGAGTCATTAATTAGTAAATATGGAATAATTGGTCAATTTACTTAGAAGTCATTTGTTTTTGAATAATTGGTCAAAATTCACTTTTAGGAGTCAGTAAACTATTGATTTGAAAGTTCCCACAAAATAATTTCTATAAATATGTCAGGCCTCAAATCCCATTAAGACGGACAAGCACCCGATGCCCTAAAGGTATGAGAGAACAAACCTGTAACCTGTGCTTACTATGCATATAACTGTAACAATCGTGACAAGTTCACATAGATGCAGCAATACGTGCCAACATAAGTATACCCAAAAGTTATATACAAGACTTGGTCGTTGATGCCACAACTCTCAAAGACACAACTAAACCATATACACACGTCTACAAAGCCTCTATAAGATAAAAGACCTAGAGTAGGTAAGGAAAGACCCCGCCTTACCCTTAACAATAATACAATACAAAAATGAATTTACCAAGGACTCAATAAAGCTATTAATCAACCTGGAGCTCACCAAAAGTAGCAGAGTGTCGTGTGATCCTACTGAGGAAGTCTACTACCTGGAATACCTGTGCCTGCAACATGAAATGCAGCGTCCCCCGCGAGGGACGTCAGTACGAAAAAATATACTGAATATTTAAGGCAATGACATAAGTAATACGAGGGCTCAAATGAAATAAAGTATAAACATATGAGTGCATAGATCAGGAGAGAAGACCACCTTTGCTTACTCTTGTGAGATCATGTAAGTTACATTCTTTTCTTTACTTTTTCGTACGTTATAATCTTTTTAGGGCATGTGACACAAGTGAACAACTTATCAATGGTAGAAGAGTATGACCCATGCTAGGCATTTTAACCCCTGGGATGCAGTCCTCATAATTACAGAAATTGGGATCGGCCCATGCTAGGCTTTCGCTCAAATTTGGATTGGCCCATGCTAGGATTTCGCCCCTAAGCTGCCAGCCTTCTATACTAATGGGGATCGTCCCATGCTAGGATTTCTCCCCTGAGGTTCCAACATTATGTACCAGTTGGGATCGAACCATGCTAGGCATTTGCCCTTGGGCTGCCACATTTAATTATACAGATTTCATCACTTAGATTCTTTAATCTTATAGATTGTTGTTTATCAGTTCATAACTCTTCTGGGATTGTTCTTTGGATTATCATAACTCTTTTGAGATGTTGATTTGGTGGTCATAATCATTTTGGTAGATATGGAACTACGAACCGGTAGTAGAAGACATGAAAATAATACTTCAAGTCACTAACAAAGATATAAGGAGCTATGTAACATCAACACATTACTTTAAGAGCTTAATGACACAACTGACTTCAAATAACAAAGAGGAGGATTCACCAGACTTGCTTTTGCAACTACCATTTCTATACCAACACATGGGGGGATAATTACACAAGTATAGAATAGTGAAGATATAATGAAGTAGTTCTATGCACTAAGGAGAGGGGGAAATATTGTTAGTCATTTGGAGATAGTACGCTGCCAGTATGTTTCCTTTACTAGGAATATAACTTAGGAGATTCACTTCATTGATATTAATTGCAAGTATTAGATTTCATGCCAAGGAATATGGAATCGAATAGCCTTATACACCTTATCCTCTAGCTGATATAATTATCATAATTCAGCCTCCCCTTTTCGATTTTAATCTACAATTTAAGTCATGGTAAACTAAAATCAACAGCTATCACACCATGAGCCTCATAAAATAGTAACTAACTTTGACAGATAATGAGCCCATACAGCCCTTAACATAATATGTATCTCCACATCCTCATTCTTTGTCCAACACATACATTATATACCTTTCCCTAAGATCAACCAAGCTGCACCAAAAATAATACACATATAAAAGCCCCAAATATATTTTATCATACAACCAGTTATTGAAATCCCCACCTCCTTGAGTTTTTCATGACAACACTGTAAGATCCCGAAAATGACATACGTGAACTAGAGCCTAAAATTGTGGTCATAATGGTCTAAGGTCCTAAATAGGTCTATTATGTTGTATTGAGGCAGTTTCTAACATATTAGGTGCATTGGAAGTCAAACGTCAAGGGTCGACCAAGACGTGTGACGACAAAGTCACCTAAGTGCCTCATATGTGGTTCTATGTGTTTATGTATGATTCATGAGGTTTTATGGTCCTTAAATGAGTTATTATGATGTATATAGGTAGTGTGTTGAGTTTCGAGAAGTTTGTAGGTCAAACGCTCAAGAATGTCCATGACGTTCAAAAGATGTGCCTTGAAATGACCTTGTGTGTCTAGGCATGTTTCTTTAAGGTTTACGTGTTCGTTTTGGGTGAAATTCATGTGTGAGGTCCTAAACTCATATACGGTCATGTTTGGGTTGGAAACATCCGGGCAAACATCCCCAAGGACCAACCAAGGTTCCTTGAGGAAGGACCCAAGTTGGTGGCCAAAACTGCCCAAGGCAGTCCCACCTACGGATGGCAATCAACGACCAGTGGCCTGGTCGACGCCCTGCAGGTGGTGGGCGTTGTTTGCTACTTAGACGGGGGATCTAAGCTACCAGTTCCAAGTCTCTGAACCCATCGACGGATGACAGGACGACCCGTGTGTGGACCTACGCCCCGTCGATGGGCAACCGTTATTTGACACTTAGTCCTGGGAAAAAAGAGGCCTTAGACAAGTCTCAGTCCCAGACCACGGACCAGCAGGACGGTCCGTTGGTCAAGGGACAGACCGTCGATGGGCAACCGTCGATTGTGTTGTCCCTGCGTGCAGTTCACTACCAAGTTGAGGGGTGACCTTGTAATTTCACCCTACGTCCAAATAAAAGGTTTGACGGTTCCCTAAGGGGTCTATTGGGTATTTTAAAGGTGTTTATAAGTCTAACACTTAGAAAACTTCATTCTTCAAAATTAAAAACCCCAAAATCCCTTAGAAATTCCCTAAGACTCCATTAAAGCTAAAACTCAAGGAAGAGCTAGGATTGGTGATTTGAGTGGAGATTCTTCATCAAATTGAAGGATTAGCATTTTTAAGGTATGACTTTTGATCCTTGAAACTCGTTTCATCAATGAGCCCAACTTTCGAAGATGTTTTCTAAAATTTTCAAAAGATGAATTGACCTATTTCATGATCTACCATGGGTTCTTGCATTAATGGTTTTTAATCATTGTTTAGTGATTGAATTGTGGTTATTAAGGTGATTTTAACTCAATTAACCTATGAACTCAATAATTGATGAACCCTAGTTTTTGACTAATTTATGGGTTACTTGATATTGGTCTAATGTTTATGAATTAATGTGTAGTTTCTTATAGGCTTTCTAATTATGTAAGAATTGTATTTAATTGTTATCAAATTGATCTTAGATTTTTGAATCTATAATGAATTGATCTAGTTTCATCTAGTTTTATGATTTATGTATTGAATTGATGTTCATGGCCACGGGTAAGGGCCTTATAATATTGAATTGGATGATTTGACATTGTCTTGAAGGGTTGAGTATGAAATGGTGGTACGCTGCCCTAATTCCTTTTAATTAATGTTAATTAGATTTCAATTATGTTGTGATTGGTTTGGTCGACTTATGGTGGCGGTGTTATGTGAATTAATGTGGCCTTGTTGGCGTTATTTTAAGTATATTGATGATCATGGACTTGTCGGCAACTACTTGAAGTAATGTCACTATTTGTGTAGTTTATTATGTGACGTATGATCATATCTACCTATATGTGAAAGTATGTGTTATTCTATTGATGCTATTTAGGTGATCATGTTATGCTATGACTATGTGTTGTGTGTAGTCTTAGAGTTGATACATGGTTGTTCCTAACTTAGCTATAGGAGTCTATAATGGTTATGTTGATGATGTTAAGATAATGAATAGGTTGACATAATGTTGATAAGGGTCATTCCTAAGTGTCTAAAGGATGTATGTTATATGTGCTAAAGTGAAGTATGTTGTGTCTTGTTTAGGTAGACTTGTGTCCCTTACTTGATGAATGAATGAATATGAATATGTGATATCTTGACTTAGAAGCTAAAGAGTCTTAGTATTGAATGAATAAATGTTAGGTGAGACCTTGAATGATGATAAGAGGGTCCTTTATGTGAAACCTTGAACCAAGTGGTAAGGTTATGAAACTTGAAGTCGAAAGTCGTAATCGTATCCTTCATGTAATGAATGATGGACTTAAGGTTTATTGGCTGGAACGACATCATGTCAATCCTTAGGAAAGTCATGATGAGCTTCTTGTCGCCATAGGGAGGTACTCCTAGTGGACTTTTCTTTGATAGGGTAACTGTAATTGGGTTATGAACTTGATATGGAACCCTTTTGTATGAACCTTAGTGTGATTTAATCTATGAGAACGAAGGCTAGCACTAAGTGAGTATGGTAAGGGAAGTAGTTCTAGTTAAAGAATGAGACTATATTACAAAGCATTCCCTTCATATTCCTTAACCATGTGCCTACATGGGATGTGTCTAAGTTCTACCATTGGCAAGTAGAACAACCTCATCGGAGTAGGATTGAACTCCGGATTCCATGTTTTACTACCATGGTCTATGTCGGTTATTGCCTATTCTCATCATATGGGATACATATTAGCATTAGAGAAGTTCTATGAGGTTTAGGTGGTGGTATGAGACGCTATCTAGACATTGCACAATAGGCTTTGAAGATTTTAGTAATAGTCCCTAGGTCTTCTCCAAGACCATTACTTGAATGTCCTTTATGTAATGAATGTGTCTTAAATGAACTAATGAACTAATGACTTAATGATATAAAGTATGTGAATTGATGAGTACCTAATCTAAAGTGACTTAAGGATTCCTTAGTTAAAGTGTGAAGAGGGCATAAAGGATGATTTCTTCATGTCTATGGAAGTCTTGAGAATGACTCTAGTTAGGGAAGTTGCTTGTTATGTTTGACATGATCTAAACTTAGGAAGTCTTAAGGATTATTTAGGTAGCCTTGAAGAGGGTGTATGAGCGTTTTCTTCTAGGAATACTTAAGTAAGTCTTTTGATAGTCTTGGTAGGGGAGATTGTCATATTATGTATGTCTTGTATGTTGATGTATTGTAGGTGTGTAGGTGTCTCATTATGAGTAATCTTAAGGATCGTTTAGGCACATCTAGAGAGGGTGTATGGGCGGTCTCTCTTTGTGTGACTTGAGTGAATCTTAGGATGGATTTAGTGAGAAGACTACATGATAAAAGGTATTTAATACGAAAATAAGTGCATTCACTGTAACAGTGAGGTACTTTATTGTACAGTGAATTGAGCTCACTGTAATGTGGGTTCTAAAAATATGATGTTTGTTTTTAATGTTTTATTATGTGATACTAAGTTGATAAATGTTGTTCTTATGATGATATTACGATATTTAAATGAAAAGTTACATTTTTTCAATAAATATCCGTTTTCATGATTTTTATGCATAAGCCATACTTAGTATATGTGGTTGTACTAATTTCATGCTTTTATCTATCTATATAGTTCTTGGTAGGTGAAGAACTTTTGGGAAGAAGACTTGGATTTAGAAGATCGTTCAAGAGAAGTTGAAGTATGTCCTCACTTGACTCGAGGGCATCTATGTCTTTTATGTTTCGTTTATGAAGTGTTGTAATAGACTTAATAGTACTATGTTTTCTATTTCGTATGGGCCGTGTCCCAAGTACTCTTGTGTCTTAAGATGATGATATTGAGACTTAGTATTTCCTATTGCTTTTTTATGAAAAGTTTTAATTCCGCACTACTTCTCATTATGTATATGTGATGAATGATATGAAAGGCTTGTATGAGACCTTCGAGAGGTCGAGTACGCCGTGTCATAATTCGATATTGTGCCCTAAATTCTAGGGTGTGGTCTTGGGATGTGACAAAGCTTGGTATCAGAGCATAGGTTGGTGAAAGTAGTCTTAGGAATCAAAAAGTCTCATCATGTCACGTCTAGTTGAGTCTTGACCATCGGTGTGAGTCGCGACACATCTATGGGCGAGAGGCTATAGGACGATAGAGTTTCCCTTCTTTTCTACTCCTATGTCGTGCGGTAGAGTAAATGATTGGAGTATCCTTCTAAATGTGTTTCTTTGTGTTTCTAGGAGATGAATACTAGAAGGATGGCTGCTTGAAGGTTGAAAGTGGGTGTAACAACCCTAAAAAAATGAATAGGATCAAGACTTAGGTTTTTCAAGAATGCTTGCGATTAGACCAAGGTCCACACGTATTGATACGTGTAGAACCAGACCTCAGAACCCTTACTACGACTAAGCCAACTAACTTGGGGAGTTAATTGAGCTTGTAAAGGTTGGAACTAACCATGCGAGGCTCGCGAAAATAAAGATTTAATCGAAAGAGTTTTTACCGGACTCAAAAGAAGAAATCTTAAGTTTTGAGGGTCCAAGGGTAAAATGGTCTTTTACAAGCCAAGGGTAATATTGTAATTACCCTGAGGAATTAATTAATTAATAAATTAATTTATTTATTTAAGGCATTTCGGGTGGGGCAACCCGAATTGACCCATTTTCGCAAATGGGGTCACTCGGGTTCGAGCCCCACTAGAAGCAAGATTTAACTTGCTTTTATTTTTAATTTGGTAACTTAATTTTAATAAATAATTAACATTAACTGATTTAGGAAAAAGGAAATCAGATTTCTATTAATTTTAATTATTTATTTAAGTTGACTAAGTCCTACCAACAATTCCTACTTCTACTAGACCACTATCTCCCATCTCCCACTCTCTTTCACGATTAATCTCTCTATTTCTCACACTCTCTTTTGGCTGCAAACGTGAGAAAAATCAGAAAGAAAACTAAAGTTCTTCATGCTTGAAGAATTCACACGCAAAACACAAAAGAGAAAGCAATTCGGTAACGTTAAGCAAAACGTACTACGCTAGTCGGGTAAGGTGTGAGTTTGGGTGTGTGGACTGATTTTTGGAGAGGTTCTTGGGCAGCATTCTCGTGATTGAACAAGAAAACTAAGGTATGGGTCTTCTTACTCTTGGTACCTTTCCCAAGAGACCCCTAGGACTCAGAATATTCGGCTCAAAACTAAGGTTGTTTTCCCCGTTGCATGTCCCTGTCATTAGCTCCCAACGAATTCGTAGGTTGGTATGAATGCTGGTAGACTTAGGATTATGTGATGTTGTGCTGGATATGAATGTGTTGGATGTACGTTAATCTATGAAAGGATAAACCATGTGTGTGTTCGGAATTATGAAAAAATGTGTGACATGACTTGAGTCTCGGCCTAGAGGCTTAAAATTGTTAATGTTATGTTTGTTGTTTTATGTACACCAATTGAAGTAAATTGTGATATTCATATGACATGAAGTGTGGCTGAATTGAGGAGTAATCTCTTGACTAAAGAATTCGTGAAAAGAATGTACTTAAGAACATATCAAATGAACTATGTATTGTTCTATAAATTCACGAATAAATGGAGATGAAAATGAGCAAAGATTTTTACCTTAAATTTCCAGCACTATATTGATATATATCTGCCAAATTAAGTTGCATAAAATGTTAAGAAAAATAAAGAATAATAGGTGAGGTCATTGAGGGTCGAACCCGTGACCTCACCCCGTTAAAATCCCCCAAAATTAAAGAAGAAAAAATGTATGGTGAGGGGGATTCGAACCGTGTCATGGCTGGGAAAATAATTTGTGAAAAATAAGAAATGAGAGGGGTGGGATTCGAACCCACACCCTCTCGGTTAGAACCCAAAGAAAAGGAAAAATAAAAATATGAGAGGCGTGGGAATCGAACCCACGACCTCTATGCGGATGGGAGAAGATAAAAAAAAATGAGGTTGTGGGGGTTCGACCCCACAACCTCACAGTCAACTCAAACAGTCAACTCTTAAAAAGGAGAATAAAATAAAGAGATTGTGGAGGTTCGATCCCACAACCTCTCGGCCTTAAGCGAATGGAAGGGAAAGAAAATAAAGAAGAATTAGGTGTGGCTGAGGGGACTCGACCTCGGGTCCCAATGTCTCACATGGACCGAAACAAATAAAGGAAAAATGAAAATGGGGTTGTGGGGGCTCGAACCCACAACCCATCGGCCAATGCAAGAAAAAAATCAAATAGAAAAGTAATCCTTCAATGTTAATATTGTGATTTGACTTAGAGTTAAAATGTTATGAATATTAGAATAAAATCAATTAAAAATATAAATGATATCCAATTGATTCAAGACTTGGGTTTCCTTACCCAAACTTCCGTATTGATACATAAGTCATATGTGAACAAAATATCCAAAAATGATGCCACCTACTTAGATCAAAATCAAGATCTTGGCATATGTACAAGATACATAAGTCTTGTACTACATAATCTTAGGAATGTAAGAATCACTTAACGAACTATGAATGAAGCCTCATGGATTGTGTGTATAGACTCATAAGTCTAACATACGTTCAAAATTAAGTGAACCTAAGATGTATGAAATGAAATGATGAACCTTAGAGGGGTTAAGTAAGGGTGTGAAACACACCAAATGGACAAGTGCATTGGCATATGACGAAATGAACATTCACGTAATAAGAGGTGAATAACTAAGAAAAGCAAAGGTGCTAATGATGATGAATGTGGTGACAACATGATATAAGGCTAATGTAAATGATGAGAGTAACCTCAAATGAGCCTAAGTAAATGTTACCATTATGTATTCACCTATGAGAGTGTAAGATAATGAAGAGACCAGTCTCTATGAACACTCTAATGAGAGTATTGAGCTTAACACACTTAATACGAATGATGAAATTAGAAATCATCTAATGAGCTATGATGTCCTCATACTAGAAGTCAGCTTCCATGACGTATGAGATGAATGAAATGGAACTTTATATTGAGCACCGATAGACTAGCTATGAGCGGTGATGCCTTCTTTCGGGAAGGGCGGAGGTTCACGTAACTCTCATGAGATGAGACTGTCTGGCTTGCCGGGTATGGGTCTCCTTATATCTCCTAGTCTTCGAACCTATACTGCCAATATAGGGATCTGGCGGGGTTAAATTCCCATGTACACTAGCATGTTATTGGATCACTTTGGCCGGTGATTCCACCTCTTTTCGGTGTGGGGGAGACACTGGATTTCATGATGCTCACATGATCTATGTCGGTTAAAGTTAAAGTTCCCAATGAATGAATGAGGCCAGCCTCAAATGATGCACATAATGAAATGAATGAATACCAAAGGTGTTAGGATAGGATAATCAAAAGGTGAGTTAGATTCAAGTAATGACATTAGGTCATTCTTGGTCATTGCACAACGAACCTAATGAAAGTCTTAAACTACATCCTAGGTATAACCGGTGGTTACACTGGACTATGAACGAAATGAAATGAAGTACGTATGAATGAATGAAGCAGACTCTGTGTTTGCTAATGAAGACTCCCTAGTTGAGGTCCCATATGTTGAGCCCTCATTTCTGGGATGTCTTAATGTCAAGTCCATGATTCCAAGGTCTCATGGCATATGAATGAATGATATGAAAGAAGTTATGTGCTACAAGCAAAATGTACTGTATGCTATATGATGTGTGCTATGTGTAAATGTTATGTACTGTGTGCAAATGTGAAAGGTATGATGATGTATGTTATTCTCATGGCATAACTTTCCTATTCCAAATCTGGAAAGCTCACTGACTTTCCTAATCCAAATTTGGAAAGATCATTTACTTTCCTAATCCAAATTAGGAAACTTTCCAAATCTCAATTTGGCAAGTCCACTGACTTGACTTCCAAAAATCTGTTGTTAGGAAAGAGCTATTCTTTCTCATGCATGTCCTTGGTGTGTGCTTGCATACACCCATACTTAGTACAAGTGTGTACTAACCCTATACAAACCCTACTATTTTTAGGTGCAGGCACAGGTGGACGATAGAGCTACAGGATCATCGCTGCAGTTATCTGGACGTCCAGCATTCATCCGGTTTTGGTAGGTCCTCATGCTTTCGAGGATACTACTGTTTTATGTTCTAGCTTAGTTTAGGAGTTGAGCTAGTGGAGCATGTTCCACTAGCGTTTCTTTCTTATTTTATTTAGACTATGTATTGGTGCCATTTTGGCAATTATACAATTATGTTTATTGAACTATTCCTTTCATTTGATTATCTCTTAATGATTAGATGGTTGATGTTGAACAAATTATGAATGTGTTAGAAATGTTTAGTAAACAATGTTTAGAAATAAAAAGTTTCACATTTTCCGCTAAAAATTAACCTATGTAAAGTAAGAATGACGTAAATAGGCTTGTCTGCGACCTCTGAGAGGTCAACGACGTCGGTCTCGTCTGGGGTCTAGATTCCAGTTGTGACAAAGTTGGTATCAGAGCACTAGGTTAAATTATGAAAAATAATAAGTTCACATCAACCACATTGAGTAGTTTCTAAGTCATGGTAGTGAAGTGCACCACTATCCTGGATTAGAGACTGCATGATGCGTAGGAAAGTTTCCCTTCTTCTGATCTTATCGTGCTTTTCTGAATGTCTGAATTTTTGCTGTTATGAGCGTGTCTAACATCATTACTTTTTGTTTTTCCAGAAAATGAACACTAGGAGAGGAAATGGTCAGAGGAGAGGAGGAGCAACTGCTAGGGGTAATCAGGATCTACCCCAGGCTCCAGTTGAAAGAGTGACCATGCCAGTTAACCCAGATGGGTTGACTGATGCTGAGGTGCGGGCATCTTTGGCCAAAATGGCACAGGCTATTACTATGCAGGCCCAGGCTATGACTGCCCAGGTCAATAGACAGGATGTTCAGAGGGAGAACCCACCGGTTTGTAGCATGGCTGACAGGCTGAGGGATTTCACGAGGATGAATCCTCCCATTTTCACAGGGGTTAAGATATCGGAGGATCCTAAAGAGTTTGTAGATGAGGTGCATAAGATTCTGGTGGCTATGGGGGGCACTGATATTGAGAAGGCTTAGCTGGCTTCCTATCAGCTCAAGGATGTTGCACAGACTTGGTGCAAGATGTGGCAAGATAGCCGTGTCTTAGTTGGAGTACCAGTCACATGGGAGCTGTTCAAGACAGCATTTCTGGAGAGATTCTTTCCCAGGGAGATGAGGGAGGCCAAGGTTGAGGAATTCATCAACCTCAAACAAGGCTCCATGACAGTCAAGGAGTATTCCCTGAAGTTTGTTAAGCTGTCAAGGTATGTTGTTTCTCCCTAAGTATTTAATAGCAAGAATAAGAATAATTCTGAACCTTGTTAAAATCTCCCAGGTATGTTACTTCCTTGGTTTCTAACAGCAGGGATGAGATGAGCAGGTTCCTCACAGGAATCAATGGAGACCTGGAGGAGGAGTGTCGATCTGCTATGCTCCATGATAATATGGATCTTTCCAGGTTGATGGTGCATGTCCAGCAGGTAGAGGACAGCCGCAGAAAAAGAGGTGTTTGTGATGCTAGGAGGCCCAGGCCTCAAGATCAGGTAGGACCCAGTCATGGAGGCCACAGGAATAACTTTGGCATCCGTGAGCAGCCAAGGTTCAAAAAGGGGCAACAGAGTTCTGGAAATTCTAATCCTCAGAGGAGTACTACACCTAAAGGAGGCAGACCTGACCCCAAGAAGCGAAATGGAGGTGAGATACAGCGTACTAAGAAGAATTGTGCTAAGTGTGGCCGAGCTCACAGTGAAGAGTGCAGACAGGGCACTAATGCCTGCTTCGGTTGTGGTAAGAGTGGACACATGGTCAGAGACTGCCCACAGAACAGAGGTCAGGCTGGAGGTAATACTCAGCCTAGGCCTAATCCACAGGGTGAAGCAGCAGCCGAGCCTCCTAAGAGGAACAGGTTCTATGTCCTGAAGGGCAGAGAAGAGCAGGAGAAGTCCGCTGATGTGGTCACAGGTATGCTGCAAGTGTTCTCAACTTCTGTTTATGCTTTACTTGATCCAGGGTCTACACTTTCCTTTGTAACTCCTCTGCTTGCTCTTACTTTTG
The DNA here is from genome assembly GCA_016801875.1 of Solanum sitiens. Classification (NCBI taxonomy): domain Eukaryota; kingdom Viridiplantae; phylum Streptophyta; class Magnoliopsida; order Solanales; family Solanaceae; genus Solanum; species Solanum sitiens. The sequence continues at coordinate 438,068 of JABWTJ010000604.1, forward strand.
AGGTATTGCCTGAAGTTCTACATGATCCTATAGTGGTTAGTACACCTTTAGGAGAGAATGTAAGAACTGATAGAGTATACAAAGATTGCCCAATAGTTGTGAGTGGTAAAACTATGTGTGCAAACCTGGTTGAGTTACCCATGCATGATTTTGATGTTATTCTTGGCATGGATTGGCTTCACAGTTGTTATGCTTGCTTGGACTGTCGTAGTAGAGTGGTGAGATTTTGCTTTCCTAATGAAGAAGATTTAGTCCGGGAGAGGTGCAATTCGAGTCGTCCTAACCCCTTGATTCCTAACCTTAAGGCCAATAAAATGATGTCCAAGGGGTTATTGTGTCATCTTGTGAGTGTTAACGATTTCGATCATGACATTCCTTCCACAGACTCAGTACCTGTAGTGAATGAGTTCTTAGATGTGTTTCTTGATGATTTACCTGGAGTCCCTCTCCTTCGAGAGATTGACTTTGGTATCCATTTAGAACCCGATACTAAACCAATCTCAATTCCTCCTTACAGAATGGCTCCAGCTGAACTCAAAGAGTTGAAGCTGCAGTTAAAAGATCTCACTGACAAGGGTTTCATTCAACCGAGCATATCCCCTTGGGGCGCTCCAGTGTTGTTTGTAAAGAAGAAAGATGGAACCCTTAGAATGTGTATCGATTATCGGCAGCTCAACAAAGTCACTATAAAGAATAAGTATCCACTCCCCAGAATAGATGATCTGTTTGACCAACTCCAAGGGTCTAGTTTCTTCTCTAAGATTGATCTTCATTCAGGGTATCATCAGCTTAGGGTGAGGGATGGAGATATCCCAAAGACAGCCTTTCGTACCCGCTATGGTCACTATGAGTTTTTAGTCATGTCATTTGGTCTCACAAATTGACCTGCTGCATTTATGGACCTCATGAACAGGGTCTTCCGTGAATACCTTGACTCTTTCGTCATAGTATTCATTGATGACATTCTCATCTACTCTAAGACCAAGGAAGAGCATGAACAGCATTTGAGACTAACCTTGCAGGTACTTAGACAGCATCAGTTGTTTGCCAAATTCAGCAAATGTGAATTCTGGCTGAGATCAGTGACCTTCCTGGGTCATGTTGTGTCCGATCAGGGCGTGGAGGTGGATCCCAGGAAGACTGAGGCTGTGAAGAACTGGCCAAAACCTCTTACTCTTACTGACATCCATAGCTTTTTGGGATTGGCTGGTTACTACCGCAGGTTTGTGGAGGGATTTTCTTCCATTACTGCCCCATTGACAACTTTGACTAAGAAGAAAGCCAAGTTCGAATGGACGGAGACTTGTGAGAAGAGTTTCCAGGAGCTCAAGGACAGACTCACTTCAGCCCCGGTGCTTACTTTGCCTAAGTGTGGTGAGAATTACACTGTTTATTGTGATGCATCTAGGGTTGGTTTGGGTTGTGTTCTTATGCAGGTTGGTAAGGTGATAGCCTATGCATCTAGACAACTCAAGGTTCATAAGAAGAATTATCCCACTCATGACCTGGAGTTGGCAGCTGTGTTATTTGCACTGAAGCTGTGGAGGCATTATCTGTATGGAGTGTATGTAGATGTGTTCACAGACCATAAAAGTCTCCAGTACGTGTTCACACAGAGGGAGTTGAATCTACGTCAGCGGAGATGGTTGGAGCTGTTGAAGGATTATGACATGAATGTGCACTATCATCCAAGTAAGGCTAATGTTGTAGCTGATGCTTTGAGCAGGATGAGCATGGGAAGTACAGCTCACGTTAAGGATGAGAAGAAGGAGCTGGTAAAAGATGTACACAGACTGGACAGACTGGGTGTGCGTTTGGTTGACTCCACTAGTGGGGATGTTTTAGTTCATCCTAGTTCTAAATCATCCTTGGTAGTTGAAGTCAAGCAGGGTCAGCATCTAGATCCCATGTTGATGGAGCTGAAGGACTCAGTGCTGATGAAGATGAATGAGTCTTTCGCTTTGGGAGGTGATGGCATACTTAGATATCAGGACAGGCTGTGTGTGCCAGATGTGGATGATTTGCGGACCAGGATTGTTGCAGAGGCCCATGGTTCCAGATATTCTATATATCCAGGTTCCACCAAGATGTATCATGATCTCAAGCAGATTTATTGGTGGGATGGCATGAAGAAGGACATTGCAGAATATGTGGCCAAGTGTCCTAATTGTCAGCAGGTTAAGGCAGAGCATCTTAAGCCTGGTGGTCTGACGCAGATTATTGAGGTTCCGACTTGGAAATGGGAGGCCAATAATATGGACTTCGTGGTTGGGCTTCCGAGGACTAGGAGGCAGCATGACTCTATATGGGTTATTGTGGACAGATTGACTAAGTCTGCCCACTTTATCCCTATAAAGTCTACTTACAGAGCCGAGGATTATGCGAGGCTCTACATTGATGAGATTGTGAGATGGCATGGGATTCCCTTGTCCATTATTTCAGACAGAGGAGCTTAGTTTACTTCTCATTTCTGGAGATCTTTCCAGAAGAGCTTGGGCACGCAGGTGAAGCTTAGCACTGCCTTTCACCCTCAGACAGATGGGCAGGCAGAGTGCACCATACAGACATTGGAGGATATGTTGACGGCGTGTGTGATTGACTTCAGAGGTAACTGGGATGACCATCTGCCTTTGATAGAGTTCTCGTATAATAATAGCTATCACTCCAGCATTGGGATGGCACCGTTTGAGGCACTGTATGGTAGGAGGTGTAGATCTCCAGTTGGGTGGTTCGAGGTTGGAGAGTCATCCATTTTGGGGCCGAAGATCATTCATGAGGCCTTAGATAAGGTCAGAATGATTAGGGACAGGTTGACTACTGCGTACAGTCGGCAGAAGTCATATGCTGATAACAGAAAGCGGCCCTTAGAGTTTGATGTTGGTGACCAGGTTTACTTAAAAATATCACCTATGAAAGGGGTGATGAGATTTGGTAGGAAAGGGAAGCTGAGTCCGAGATATGTTGGGCCATATGAGATCCTACAGCGTGTGCGTGAGGTGGCCTATGAGTTGGCATTGCCCGCAGAGTTAGCTTTTGTCCATCCAGTCTTTCATGTATCTATGTTGAAGAAGTGCCTAGGTGATCCAGCATCAATCTTACCTGTTGAAGGTTTGGGGGTTGATGAAGACTTGTCTTATGAGGAGGTACCGGTTGAGATCTTAGACAGACAGGTCAAACGGCTAAGGGACAAGGAGATTGCCACAGTGAAAGTATTGTGGAGAAATCATCTTGTTGAGGGTGCTACATGGGAAGCTGAGGCTGACATGAGGGCCCGCTACCCTCACCTGTTCAGCTCTTGAGGTTAGACTTTATACTCTTAAACCTATGCTTCCTTACCTCCCCGTATTTTGTTGCTATTGATTGACTGTGCATAGTGCTTTTATTATGATCTGACTGGCATTACAACATGAAGTAGTAGTGTCATTCGAGGACGAATGTTCCTAAGGGGGGGATAATGTAACAACCCTAAAAAAATGAATAGGATCAAGACTTAGGTTTTTCAAGAATGCTTGCGATTAGACCAAGGTCCACACGTATTGATACGCGTAGAACCAGACCTCAGAACCCTTACTACGACCAAGACAACTAACTTGGGGAGTTAATTGAGCTTGGAAAGGTTGTAACTAACCATGTGAGGCTCGCGAAAATGAAGATTTAATCGAAAGAGTTTTTACCGGACTCAAAAGAAGAAATCTTAAGTTTTGAGGGTCCAAGGGTAAAATGGTCTTTTCCAAGCCAAGTGTAATATTGTAATTACCCTGAGGAATTAATTAATTAATAAATTAATTTATTTATTTAAGGCATTTCGGGTGGGGCAACCCGAATTGACCCATTTTCGCAAATGGGGTCACTCGGGTTCGAGCCCCACTAGAAGCAAGATTTAACTTGCTTTTATTTTTAATTTGGTAACTTAATTTTAATAAATAATTAACATTAACTGATTTAGGAAAAAGGAAATCAGATTTCTATTAATTTTAATTATTTATTTAAATTGACTAAGTCCTACCAACAATTCCTACTTCTACTAGACCACTATCTCCGATCTCCCACTCTCTTTCACGATTAATCTCTCTCTTTCTCACACTCTCTTTTGGCTGCAAACGTGAGAAAAATCAGAAAGGAAACTAAAGTTCTTCATGCTTGAAGAATTCACACGCAAAACACAAAAGAGAAAGCAATTCGGTAACGTTAAGCAAAATGTACTACGCTAGTCGGGTAAGGTGTGAGTTTGGGTGTGTGGACTGATTTTTGGAGAGGTTCTTGGGCAGCATTCTCGTGATTGAACAAGAAAACTAAGGTATGGGTCTTCTTACTCTTTGTCCCTTTCCCAAGAGACCCCTAGGACTCAGAATATTCCGCTCAAAACTAAGGTTGTTTTCTCCGTTGTATGTCCCTGTCATTAGCTCCCAACGAATTCGTAGGTTGGTATGAATGCTGGTAGACTTAGGATTATGTGATGTTGTGCTGGATATGAATGTGTTGGATGTACGTTAATCTATGAAAGGATAAACCATGTGTGTGTTCGGAATTATGAAAAAATGTGTGACATGACTTGAGTCTCGGCCTAGAGGCTTAAAATTGTTAATGTTATGTTTGTTGTTTTATGTACACCAATTGAAGTAAATTGTGATATTCATATGACATGAAGTGTGGCTGAATTGAGGAGTAATCTCTTGACTAAAGAATTCGTGAAAAGAATGTACTTAAGAACATATCAAATGAACTATGTATTGTTCTATAAATTCACGAATAAATGGAGATGAAAATGAGCAAAGATTTTTACCTTAAATTTCCAGCACTATATTGATATATCTCTGCCAAATTAAGTTGCATAAAATGTTAAGAAAAATAAAGAATAATAGGTGAGGTCATTGAGGGTCGAACCCGTGACCTCACCCCGTTAAAATCCCCCAAAATTAAAGAAGAAAAAATGTATGGTGAGGGGGATTTGAACCGTGTCATGGCTGGGAAAATAATTTGTGAAAAATAAGAAATGAGAGGGGTGGGATTCGAACCCACACCCTCTCGGTTAGAACCCAAAGAAAAGGAAAAATAAAAATATGAGAGGCGTGGGAATCGAACCCACGACCTCTATGCGGATGGGAGAAGATAAAATATAAAAAAATAAAAAAATGAGGCTGGGGGGTTTCGACCCCACAACCTCACAGTCAACTCAAATAGTCAACTCTTAAAAAGGAGAATAAAATAAAGAGGTTGTGGGGGTTCGATCCCACAACCTCTCGGCCTTAAGCGAATGGAAGGGAAAGAAAATAAAGAAGAATTAGGTGTGGCTGAGGGGACTCGACCTCGGGTCCCAATGTCTCACATGGACCGAAAAAAATAAAGGAAAAATGAAAATGGGGTTGTGGGGGCTCGAACCCACAACCCATCGGCCAATGCAAGAAAAAAATCAAATAGAAAAGTAATCCTTCAATGTTAATATTGTGGTTTGACTTAGAGTTAAAATATTATGAATATTAGAATAAAATCAATTAAA